>CM034057.1:4279358-4430191 GCA_019804595.1 Bruguiera parviflora | reverse complement strand
AATTATAATTTAGGCTTGAATACGTAGCAATATATGAGAGACACGTGAGAGATATCCAGTTTATCTAAGGACTTTTATAGCTTTTTTTTTTTAATTTTGAAAATTCAAAAAATCTTTTATCAAATTACCTTACCTCAATGCGCGCTTATTGTGTTATTGTCATTGCATTACTACCAAGTTTTTCCATTATAATTTTTCTCAAACCTATTTATTTGTCCCCAAGAGTGAAAAATGAGCTACACGACATAGAGTGGCAAAGAAATATAAAAATAGAAAATAGTGCAAAAGCTCATCTTTTGATGTTAATGGTAAAATTTGAATACACAATTACTTTTAAATAATTAAATTTTTTGTAAATAAATATATAATTTCTTATACCTTATAAGTACCCTAGCACATTATTCATAGGATTTTAATGTTCAATTCCATAATTTCTTTGATTCTTGTCTAATATTTTGATCAAATAACAACTATATGGTCTAACATAAGTTTACAACATCAAATTATTAATCAATTGAGTTATATGAAATTAATTTTATTTCTTTATATTTTACATTATTTTTAAAATATTATATAAGACTAAGTTTGTTACTTTCGTATATGATAATAGCTTAGGGTAAACAATTACTAATATTAAATTTTTTGATATAATTTTTTTGTGATAATCTTAGAAATACTTATAATCTATTATAAAATATTTTTATTTTGGTCACATAAGATGGCCTTTTCATAATTTTTATTTTAAAATTTTATAAAAGTGTATCTTTAATATCTCAAAAATAAATAAATCATTAATAGCAAGTAAAATATTCTTAATATATATAACTATATATAAAAAAAATAACTTGTTCCCAATAATTTTTTAATATTTACACTAATCAATAATATTTTTCTTAAAGTTAAAAATGTTATGATATCATTAAATTTAATATATCATTATCAAAATACTTATTTCAGTTTATATATTAACTTTTTTAATTTACAAACTATTTTATCTTTACCATATATGAAAAAAAAAAAACTCTAATGTTAATTCACATAAACTTTCTTTCTAAAATATTCATTTAAAAATTATTTTTATATTCATCTAGTATAACATCAAATTATACTAAGTCATTAATATTATAATTATTCTTAATAAATATTTATTTAAGATAATAAAAGAATTTTTCTATATAATTAATATTACTTTTTTTAGTATAACCATTAACAAAGTCTAACTTTATATCATTTAATATTGTCATTTGAGTTGTAATTTGCGTTAAAGGCTTATTTGAATTTGACTCTTTTACAATTTTATGATAATTCAATGATCTCAAGTATTGTTTTCTCAAATAATTTGACCCTTCTCTCATGACATCAATCTATTTATCAAATTTAGTACTTTCTTTGATTTGTAAAAATAAAATTAGATCTTTATTAATTTTAATATCAAAATCTAACTTTTGTAAATAAAGTGGATAATTATTTGAAATAAATGTTCTATTTTCTTTTTATTATCTTCTTAATGTTACTCCTTGTAGTTTATATACATTAGGCATTTCTAAGTTAGTTTCTTCGGTATACTTATATTTGTAGATTTCATATATATAATTTACAATTTAATGCAAGGTAAAATTGAAAAATTAATATATTAATGTATGTAAACAAAATAAACAAAAAGACATCTATATATATATATATATATATATGATTTAAAGAAACTTCGATTAC
The DNA here is from genome assembly GCA_019804595.1 of Bruguiera parviflora. NCBI lineage: Eukaryota > Viridiplantae > Streptophyta > Magnoliopsida > Malpighiales > Rhizophoraceae > Bruguiera > Bruguiera parviflora. The sequence goes on along the minus strand of CM034057.1, from coordinate 4,428,478 downwards.
ACATGCGTTAACGGCTTTATTTAAATTATATAGTTCATATTTATGTTGCAAATAGTGTGATGAAAAGTTTTAATCAACAATATTAGGTGTTTAAAGCAAATGGTATTTTAAGAACTATATTTATATAAAACTGATATACAGTATTAATAGTGAGCATTTGCCTCGAGGGAGAATGCCACGGGGTCCAAGTGGTTCTTCAAAGCTCAATTGAGTGAATCGACAAAATTGAATCTGATTCCTCGGTTTATTGTCTGACTAACTAGTTTGCTGAATCTTTTACCAATTTTGACCAAAACGGTTTCTAAGTAATAACTGAATCAAATTAAGGTTTAATTTTTAATGTTTTCGTTTGAACCAATTTGTCTGGTCCAATTGTTCCTGCCTTCAAAATTTGTAGTCATAACCTGGTGTTTTTTCGCCTGACGAACTCGCCTATAGACCCACACATATAAATATATACCATTACTTCAATTAGGTGTCCTTCATCAAGTGGTCACTTTCACCTTTTCCTTTTCTTTTTTACTTTATATAAAGTCCACTTCTCTTAACTAGTGAGGTATTGTCCTCGCTTAACCAAGAGTGTTCTCTACAATGCCACGTAAACATGCCCGGCATGAAACTGACGGTACTGCTTTTTTTTAACTTATAATCATCCTATGGGCACTGGTTCCTTTGACACAAGGAATTGACCAATAAAACATGAATACAGACGCAATAAGACGAGCACTTCGATACATAAGACTTTAAAAATAATAATTAATAAAGACACCTATACGACTAAGACGTGGGTGTAAACATACGTCTTTAGATAAATTAAATCATTCATAATATATATACATATAACAAATTAATATTAATAACAATGAATCAAACATTGAAAAATCTGAATGTTTCATACTTTTTTTTCATTGATTTAATGTTTATTATATAATAAAATTAAGGTTATATTTAATTCTGTTAGATTAAAAGTTTACGATCATATAGTTAGGATTATAGTTATTCTTGAATATTTTTAAAAGTTAAGAGACAGTTTTTTTTTTTTGTACATATTTTTTGTAACATATATTTATAGTGGAAGGGAGTTTTAACTCTCTCTAACTTTCCTTTAATGGACGGACTCATACAATCTAATAATATTTACATCTTTTACTCATATATGATCAGCTACAATAACCTAATCATCCATAAAAAATTCTTAACATTCAATTCTTCATAAATAATTCATACAAACAAATGAATTATGCCACTTACAAGCACTTACACTTGCAATTGAAAGTATATTTTATATATTTGTTAAAGATATATAGTTCCTATAACTTTAAAAAAATATATATGAGACATATTAAAAAAACATTATTCAGTTATACTTTAAACATAGTTTGTCACATCAATTTCTACTCATTATATCACTTTTACATTAACTTAGATTTTATTTTCTTTATATGTATTCATAATTATATTTTACTTATGATGAATAAACATAATCAGTTAACTAATAACTATATATGAAAAATTTCAAACAAGAATAATCTTCCTTTTATACTTATATTCATTAATTATAATACAATTACTTTTTTAAATATATTTCAATAGGTTGAATTATTCTTGACTATATGTAATAAATTAAAATAACAAATATCATATTGTAATTTTAAAATAAGGTCAAAAGTCACATAAGATATAATTTTTAAGATAATAATACCTTAAGGGATTCATATAATGAAAAAATAGAGATTAATTCTTATATTTCCCTTATTGGTCAAATAGTACATGTAGTATAAAACAAATGTTAGGGTTATCATTCTTTAAAGGGAGCTTATGTCATTGCATTCATTTTCCTCATAACATTACCATATAGATCTTCATCCAATCACTCTCTAACGTCTAACTTGAGTTATATAAATGACCCTTTTAATTACAATTGTCAAATCGAGATCTCACATTCAACTTTTAATTAAAAAAAAAAAAGTGAAATTTTATATTGGATCTTACTCATTATAGCCTTATCTTGCTCTTCTTAAGGAGACAATCTCTATATACATATAATTTCATTCACACGATTGTCTTATCACTATACCTTGCTTAATGTTAAAGGTGATTGTTAGTGTGAATGAACCAATTTTAATTTATTTGACATACTTTGACTTTTGTTATAAAAAGAAACTTTTGTTAGAATTGATCTTATATCAAACTTATTGTGTAATAACTAACACTTGAGATAATATTGTTATTATCCCATATGTCAAAATCTATTACAAAATCACATTTGTTTGTGATACAATGTCTCTTATAAAGTTACACTTAGTATCAATATATTTGGTTCTATAATGATGCTTAGGATCTTTTGTATATGAAATAGCTACTCGATTATCACAATACAATGTGACCATTTTCTACTAACCAAGCTACAAATTCTACCTTTATTATTAATAAGGCAATATAGGTTTGTTTTTTACTACTCTATGATATAATGTCATTATTTAGTAAGAACATATTTCATAATTTAAATTTATGTTCATTTATATCTCCTTTCCAATCAACATCTAAATAACTAATTAATTGTAAATCATTTCTTTGATAACATAAGAAATAATCAACAATGCCTTTGAGATATAAAAGTATTCTCTTCATAACTTGCCAAGGTGCTTTTCTTAAGTTTGATTGATATCAACTCACCAATCCCATAACATAACAAATGTCAAGGCATGTACATATTATAACATACATCAAACCACCCACTGCATTGAAATATAAAACATTCTTCATTTCTTTATACTTTTATTGTGTTTTATGACACATTTTAAGGTTTAGGTCTTTACTATAACAACTAGAATGTTAATAGATTTATAACTTTTCATTCTAAATTGTTCATAGATTTTATGGATGTAAGACTCTAGTAACAAAACTATAAGTCTTTTGGAACAATCCTTGTAAATCTTTACTCCTAATTTGTAAATTGCCTCACCCATATCCTTCCTTTCAAAGTTAGAGGATGACCATTCCTTTATGGTAGTGAAAAACTCCTTGTTGCTTCTAACTAATAGAATGTTATCTATATGTAAAAATAGAATTACAAATTCATTTTCAAATTTCTTCACGTATATACAATGATCTTCATCAATTATTGTGAAGTCATATGAGATTGTTGCATAATACAATTTTAAATACTATTACTTAGATGATTGTTTTAGGCTATAAATTAATCTTTGAACTTTATAAATCTTATTCTCTTGGTTTTAAACAATGAAACCTACAAATTGTTTCATATAGAATTTTTCATCTAGATCTCTATTGAGAAAAGCAATTTTAACATTCATATGATGCAATTTTAAATTTATATTTGCTATTATAGTTAGAATTAAGCAAATTAAGGTAAATCTTAATACTAATAAAAAAGCTTCCTCATAATCTATACCTTCTTGTTAAGTATAACCTTTCACTATTAAACGAGACTTATACCTTTTTATGGATCTATTAGGCTTACACTTGATTTCCAATAACTTTGGATCCTTAGGGTAAATCTACTAAGTTTTAAACTTGGTAAGATTTCATGGATTCCATTTTCTTTTTCCATTGCTTTTATCCATTATTCCTTAGCAATGCATAAGAGAACTTCAACTATTGTTTTAGGCTTTTCCTTATTATGAGAGATAATCATAAAAATTTCCCCTTTAATCTTAAAATAATAACTTAAGATACTTTTACAATTGATTTTGTGTAATATGAGTTCTTACAAACCTTTCATAACTTATGATATAATGCTTTTATTTGAATTGATAACTTGAAGTATTTCCTTATCTATTTGAGTTAATGGATTTAGTGCATTATAATCATTTAGATCACTTATCTCATAAAGATAAAAATCCTTATCAATATCATCCTTACTAGAAAATTCATTATCTAAGAATGTAATATCATGTAATTCTCATTTTAAAATACTTTTATTAGCTTATTCACGAATAAATGCATACTCTTTGAAGTGTTCATAGTATCTTATAAAATACATTGTTTTTCCTTTTTAGACCTAATTTCTCATATTTATAGGATTAATCATGAATATAAGCTACTAACTCCTATGGTCATAAATTACTTAGATCAAGTTTTTTTTTTTTTAACCATAATTCATATAGTATAAAAGTAATAGATTTAAAGGCTACATAGTTAAGTACATTCATAGTCATCAATAAAACATCACCCCAATAATATATTGGGAGATTACTTATGCCATCATAGACCAACCAACTTTAAAAGGGTCTTATTTCTTCTCTCTATAATTCCATTTTATTGTAAAATTCTAAGAATAGTTAGATACCTAACTATACTCTTGTCATTATTTAGTTCTGTAAATTGTTTAGAAAGATATTCGCATTCTTAGTCAATTTTTAGGATTTTAATTCTTTTATCTAACTGATTTTTTTACCATACTTAAATTTTTTAAAGTGTTCTAATGCTTCAAATTTATGGAAAATCAGATAAATATGATCATAACGCATATAATCATTTATAAAAGTAATGAAATATGAAGTATCATGCCTTACCCTTATAATCATTAGACCACATATGTTAAAATGGACTAATTGTAATATAAATTTGACTCTAATAACCTCATCAAATGGTTTTTTAATTACTTTCAATGCTATACAGTATTGGCATGTAAATAATTCAATTTTGGCAAATAAGCCTAAAAGGCCTCCTTTAAGTAGTTTATTCATTTTTTCTTAACTAACATGGCATAGTCTAACATGCCAAATATTTACAACTATGACATTATTGTTAATTAATGCAATAATAGAAAAGCAACTATTATAAATATCAAATACACCATAATTAATATCAAATACTAACAAACTATTTGACAGATATCCACAACCAACATAAGAAGTATCATTTAAATATTTACGACATACCTTTTGAAAACAAGTTTATAGCTTAAACATAGAAGAATAAAAATATAAATATCATAAAGTGATAGAAATTGACCATCACATATTTCAAATTTGCAAATGCCAATCCCTTTGACTTTTACCCTTACATTATTCCTAATATACACCTATCTTGAACTAACTCTAATTTAACAAAACTTTACATATGTTTTTAATCTTTGGCTACATGGTTTATAGCCCCTAAGTCTACAATTCATAAAAAAATCAAATTTAGTAAACAATATTGAGGCGGAAACATTGACTAAATAATGTGAATTAAGATTAAAGAATACATTTTTGAGCTCAATGCATTCATAAGTAAAATGACCTAATTTGTCATAATTGTAACATGTTATTTTGGTCTTTTCCTTTTTCTTTTGACTACTCTTCTTGCAATGGTCATCTTTGTTATTCTTTTGTAGTTGTTTATTCCCTTTTCCTTTCTTATGATACTTATAATACCATTTACATTTCGAACCAAAATCAAACTTTGAACTAGTCTCAGCTTCAACTATATTCATTTGACCAAAAGACTTAACAGCCTTTGGGCAATCCTTTTCTAAAATCAGATAATGTGAGATATCTTTAAAAGTCTTAATAATCTCATTATGCATCATATTTATTTTCATATGCTTCCTATACGAAAGAATAAAGCAAATGGCAACCTAAACTTGCTATTCATCTATAAAAGTATAACCAACAACTTTGAGTTTTTTAATTATATTAGATATCACCTTCAAGTGTTGTCTTATGCTATAATATGACTTCTTCATATAAACATCAAAATTAACCATTAGCTCTATAAACCTAGTACTCAAAATACCCTTAAACTTGTTTTTCAAAACTAACCACATTGCTTAAGCAATCTTATACTCCTCAAACTCAAGGATGAAACCATCATCCATATTCTTAAGCAAAACAATGCAAGTCATATTGTTTTTTCTTTTTTAAGCCTCAAAGGCCTATTAGTCTCACCTTTATTAAGACCCTTAAGGTCCATCATGACATGGTTGATAACTTCCAATACTTTATACTCTTTAAGAATATACTAAACCTTACAATACCAAATATCATAGTTTTCATTATTCAACTTATCCTCCTTATTGAGTTGATTAACAATATTTTTTACAGTCATGGTTACAATAACCTTTAACACTTTAACCATTCATTTTGCACCAATATTGAAATAGATTAATAATAATCTAAAATTAGTGCAACAATTGAAAGCTCACAATATTCCTAATCATTTTCTTTCATAATAATACTAAATTATCTTAATTAATTTTAATTTGTGTAAAATTTAAATTCTTAAGTGAAACTTCTCAAAATCTAACCAACTTAACAACTCTTAACTTTTAGTTAATTTATCATTAAAGGTAATAATTGAACATATATAAAAATATAGTAAATATTTGCAATAAAATTTTACATACATGACCTTAAATATAAAAATATATAACATCAAATATGAAACAATCCATTATAACTAAAACTTACCTTTTTTTTTTCTTTTTTTTTTACATATAGTATAAAAAGGGTAATAAACTTAAAGTAGATAAATGCCAACTAGTGAAATCTCATCCTTTTCAACATCTTGGATAACTCTAGGCTAGCTCTTAAAAGCCATGACCTATCTTTATTTTGCCAAAATAGATGTACCTTATAATATAGTAAAACACCTTGTAATATAGTCAATATAATGCTTCCATACTTTCTTAAGGGCATCCTTTAAGTTACTTTAAGTTATCATACCACTTGATAATGCATTTAATGTGTTCCAACTCACAACACACTTCAACACTCTAGAAGTCTATTATTGACTTAAGTACAATATCAATTTTTACCTCTTTTTTAAACCTTTTAATTAATGTTTTAACATAATTGATTTAAATCTCATATATTTTTCCATTTTGCATTCTTTAAAAGTGCAAAAAAAAAATCTGTTAGCTATGTCTCAATAGCTCACAATTTATTCTTTTAAAATACTCTTTAATAAATATTTTAGTTGAAATTCGCATCATACAAACTATATTTTATCCTTAAATAAAAATAAAGGATATTTAAAAAAAATCACTTTTATAATCTTTTAATTTTTTAAATATAAATCATAATCTTATAAAGTACAAAATTAGAAAAATTTTAGTGTAAATTTCATTTTTTTTATATTTTTACTAATTATTAAGAATCTTTTTTAAAAATAATTTATTTTAAAATAATCAAAAAATAATATTAAATGACATATTCTCATTAGTTAGTATAGGACACTTAGCATTTTCTAGCTCATTAGTAAAATATGAAATCAAAATAACCTTTTTTTTTAATTATTTTGGTCAATATTACCATACATATTATAGTGTTTTTCTTCACATCAAATTAATCAAGCAGGTAATGTATTTCACTCACTTATCCAAAAAAGTGCAATGCACTTCTCATCATTTAGGCTTCTGATAATCGTAAAATTTTAACACATATTATAATTTGACTTTTTTAATTTATTAGTGTAGTTGGTTTTTAAAAATAATATATAAAAATATGTATTTGAAATGCTATCTAAACAAATCAGATTAAAATTCATTTAGGGTTAATTTTTCTTTTTTCTTAAAATTTCAAATTCAATTTAAAATTTTGAAATTCAATAATTCTTAAAATTGGCACATCTAAAGATGATAAATAGAAAGCCTATAATGAGTACTTTTTATATATAAATATTGTGGATTATGAAATTATTGTTTTCAATGTTAAAAATAACATACAAAAAGAGAATTATTTTTCACAAAATATACAACAAAAAATAAGAAAAATTTAAAGCATATTACTCAAATCAATAACTCATTACATGTAAAATTTCATAAAAAAATAACAACGTATGTGAAAGAAACAAATTTTTAAAGATATCAATTCAAAATATACACAAAAATTACATGTAAAATAAGAAAAAAAGTTAAATAGTAATTTTTATATTCTTTTCATGTTAGAATCAATTTAAAAAGACTTTAAAACTAATGTTAAATTCAAAAGTCACAATCATAATTATTCTTAAATACCTTCAAAAGTTAGTAATAAATTAACTATCAATAAATTGACTTTTTCACACAATCAAAATAATATTATTATCTTAAATAGTATTTTATATATAGGTTAAGAATTTCTTATTATAAAAATTAATATACAATATCCTTTTTTTTATTTTTTCAAAGACCAAAAAAATTAACTAGAAAATTTTTGTCTAATTTTAAAAATGTTTTAATTTTGTAATGTATATTTATAATGATTTTTTTAATGAGTTGAGTAAAAATTTATATGGTCTAAATTAAGCACAAAAAATAATTAAAAAAAAATAGTTTGGAAATTAAGACCCAGCCCATTAGAACAAGAAACAAAATAAAAATAAAAGGAAAGGAATTAAAAAAGGGAAATGCTAGCTGTAGATCTGTGTCCGGGTGCGTGGAAACAAAGAGAGGAGAAGAAAGTCTGTGACTTGGGCTATATCTTGGTGTTGGTCCGTCGGCCACAGCGCACTCATTTGGATCTGATGCGCGCATCCGACACAGCAAGACTTCACCGAATCCGTGCTTATGAGAATTGAAAATTCCTCAAGGCACCCACTGCCTAGGGCTTTTCTTTTTACAGATCAGAACTTGTATAATTGATGTTTTAAATCACAATAAGAGACACCTAAACATGAAATGAAAGTGTTAATTTTCAATGGGAAAAATATGAATTCTCAAATTAATCTCTATACTGCATGAAAAATATAATAATATTTATGCATTAATAATTAAGCATAAAATTGTCATATTATAAGTTTTAAATTTTTATAATTTTTACATAATTAGAGAGAAAATATATTTTATTTTATTTAAAATTTAAAGAATTTTTAAATGCAAAAAATTAATAAAATGTATTTTTATTTTCTTAAACTATTGTTTTATAATGAAAAGAACATAGACTTTAATTCTTATTTATAGTTAATTTGTAAGTTCTTATTATTAAAAGTATAGATATGATTAAATTCTTACTAATAAACTTTATGTGCTAGTTTTTCATTAAAATTTGTTAAAAATTATGTCTCTGTATTCATAAAAAATTTTATTTAAAATTTATATTTTTTTACTAATTAGTAATATTTAAATATTTAAAATATTTATTAAATTATTTATAATTTTATGAAATAAATTAATATGTAATAAAATATATTCAAGTATCAAGTATCATACGGTCATTGTTTATCTTGCAATATATATAAATAAGAGGTGTAGAGATCAATTATATATATATATATATATATATAAAAAGGGTGAGAAGGAGTAAAGAAGGCAATTTGCTCCCTCTCCTCCCTCCTCCATCTTTGCGCTGACTGTAACTTTGAGCAGTAAAGAGTTAGGGATCTATTAAATATAAATAAAAATTTAATTGCAAGTCTCGTTTGGACTATTTCGATATTAGATAGATGTTTTGAGGTTATTCAGACCACCTAAATTTTGGCCGCTAGATCATTTAATAAAAAAATTATTTTTTTAATTGAATTAAGAATCTTTTGAAATATAACGCATAATTAAAGTCCTAATTTTAATAAAAAGCATCAAATAAATTTAATTTAGCAATTTCAAGAGTTGAAAATATTTTTTTAAATTTTATATAAATATTTATTTTTTATACACATAATATAATTATTAAAGCACGTTAGACGGTTACAAACTCATGAAACCAATCGGATTATGTTTATTGGTAGTTAAATAGGGACTAGAAAAAATAATTCAAAATGGGAAAGAAAAAGAAGGGGCTAGCAATGCTTCACAAAATTTTGGGTCTTCTTTATTTTTATTTTATTTTATTTTTTATCTCCAACTACTCGATAATTTCCACAAGCACGAATTCCTCTTTTTATGGGACCTCTAGTAGCTGTGGACAGAGTCCGGACGAAGATCAGCGGTGAATTTTGGCTTGTGTTTTTGGGATATTTTTGGATAAGCGTAGGCATTGGGTAATTGGCAAGGTACAAATACAGGAAGAACAGTAACATATGACGTACTTAAAGGTAAAAGAGGAAAAAGAAAAAAAAAACAGAGAGAGAAAAAAACTGATATATATATATATATATATATATATATATATATGTGGACAGGACAGAGTGGATGCAGGAAGAACTGACGTGACAGGCGTCAGGCCACCTTGTGAAACACGGGGATGTGTCACAACTGTGAGTTTGGTCCATCCGAACAATCAAATCCGATGGCACCACCCGGCGGATAATTGAGACTCGACCCCCCTGTGCCCTCCTCATTTGTGGTCCTTTTCGTCAATAATTCCAAAAACAGGTGGGATGGGCTCCAGCTGTTTGACATGTTTGATAATCCTTTTGTGGCTGCTGAGTGTATGTCTCCTCCTCCTCCTCCTCCTCCTCCTCCTCCTCCACCACCACCACCACCACCACCAACTTGTTGGATTGTCCACGTATAATATTTTGGGTCGTTATAGGATGACCCACCTGGGCCCCATGGAGGGATTTTCTTCGAGCTCTGGGTTTCCGTTTCACACTCAATTTGCAAATGCCGCCCGAAAAGTATGGGAAATTGCTTTGGGTGCCCGCAACTTTTGATCCTAAATGAGTAAACGGTGAATTTTTAATTTGAGTGAGAACAAAACTTACGTTTCAGGATGTGGTCAGATCATGAATGCCCCCCCCCCCATTCACCGAGGGGTCTTATTACAGGGATGGAGAGAGAAAACGTGATTGATGTGACAGACTTAAATTTTGCTTAAATTTTTATCTGCTTTTTTTGTTTTTTATTTTCTTCTTCGAAGAACTACCTAGGATTACGCATATAATGTGCAAACATGTATCCCTACTGTCTGCACGCAACACTTTTTAATAGATATATGCTCTTTTTCTTTCTCTTTTTCTCCTTTTTTTTTTTAATTATTCCTGCACATTCACGTCATCCGTTTACCTTACCTATTTACGTATCTCTTTTTTTATTATTATTTATTTTTTATTTTTTTCTGAAAGAGAAAACAGAAGAGTGCGTGGAATTTGTGCAAGTTTCGCCTTACCCACATCGCCCGCGTCTTCTCTCTCCGTCTGTTTCTCTCGTTGACGTAGTGTTTCCCTTGACAGAATTGGGTGGAAAGACGATAGGGTGTCTGTCACTTGCATCCTTGACCGTGTCAAGTTACAGTATAAGGTGGGTATCTTGATAAGGACATCGCTAGGGTCTGTGTTTCGCCTAAACGACGTCATTTAAACCAGAAATGGCCCCTCTTCAATCTTTCTGGCAAGCTTCGTCTTCCATCGATAGGGCTAGCTAGGCTTCTCGGTGATTAATTCAAAAGAAAACGATCCGCTGTCCGATCTCAACTCTAGAGACCATAAGCCCCCACCGTCCCCAACTACCGAGATCAAGAGTCCGTCGCCACCCCGCCCTCAATCTTTAAACCCTCTCAAACGTAAGCCCAACACCGAGATTGCTTCGAACTCTTCTTTTTTCCTTGATTCTGACATTACGGTAGTCTCCCTTTCACTCAAGTGAAATTTCCCAGTTTGTTTTTCGGTTTGTCAGAATATTTCATTTCAATTCCCTGCCATGATTACTGCTATTTTTCTCTCGGCTAAACCCTAGGCCTTCGATTTAAAAATTAATTACCCGGGTCGGAGTTTGGATGTGCAAAACGTCTGAGAAATTATGGCTTTTGGTTTCAGTTCTGTCCATTTCTAGTGATCCTTATCTCCCGTGTAATTCTGATGTTTGTTGGGTCTTTGGGGTTGACTCAAAAGCCTCACTAGAAATGGACAGAATGGCAAACACTGAGGCTTTTGTCTCAAAACATCAAAGTCGGAAGTGCTGATGTTTGTTTCTGTTGTATAGCTAATTAGCAATTTCACTCCATTTTCAATGCCGAAGATTCAAAAGCCTCGGCACTTAATTTTGCTTATTTGTTGACTCAAAAGCCTTGGTTTCTACTTTGATATTTTGACTCTTGTTCTGTCATTTGATATTCTCCCTTTGCTACTCCCTCACTTTGGAAAGTGAACTAAAGCGGTTGACTTAATTGTGAATTAACTGATGTTAAGAACCGTAGGCCTTTCGAAAACCCCAAGTAATGTTGTATGTATACCGGGTTACATTTATAGAGTCTAAAAATATCACTCTTATTTTACACATGCCTTGAGAAAGCAAGTTTGTAGATTATGTATCATCACAACCTTTCTCTCTTCGTGTTGATTGGGTCAACAATAACACCTACATCGAAATACGCATTTGTCGAGGATCAAATACATTCCTATATAGCAAAGAACAGCTTATTGACCAAACAGTTCATTACAAAATGTACTTTCACCACTTGAATTGAAAAAATTGACAAAAGTGGACATTTTGATGGTTACATGTTTTAATTTCAACATATGAAGTTTATTATGAAGTTTATTACAAGGTAATGCTAATCTTATGAAGTTTATTATTTTTGGCATTCATATTCTTGTTGTCAGATGCCTTCAACAGGAGATGATAATACTTTGCTTATTATTGAAGTATTCGCTCCATCAGTTGGTTTTTCTATAAGTGTATCTCTTACAAGAACTACAATAAGCAATATTAAACAAAAAGTTAATTTAGCATGAGGTCATTATAAAGAAGTTGATGAAAGAGTAAGTAATAGAAGGAAAAAATTGATGTGTTTGTACTGCACAAAGATCTTTTCTAGGCAAGCTATGAATCAAGTTAAGCAACATTTAGCAAGAATGAAAAAAGAAGTAAATCGGTGTCAAAAGGTGCCTCCTAATGTTCAACATTAAATGAAACAAAATCTCAGGGATTATTCTTAAAAGAAAAGTAAAGTATAAGAAAGGTTCGATGAATTGAATCCATTTAACCTAGGATATAGGGCTGTGAAGAGGAGCAATATCGTCACCTTGATGATGATATTGAAGAAATTCAATCACCTTTAACTCCATCTTCTCATTCTAACACTAAAGAAAAGGGCAAGTTAGTATACACTAAAGAAAAATAAGTTAACAAGTTAGAAGAAATTGGGTCATTTTTTATGTCAGGAATAGGCCATGGTGCTGAACTAACTTTGAAAAGTGTATTGCAAAGTAAAGATGCAACAAAAAAGTGTGATCTTGCTACTACATGAATGATTGATTTTACCGTACCTTTTTAATGCTGCAAATTTAATTTATTATCAACTACCTATTAATGTCATAACTAGTATTGGACTAGGTTATAAGGCACCATCTTTTTTCATGATTGTCATGGTCTTTTGTTGTCCAAGAATGTTTAAGAGATGAAAAAATTTTATGAAAAATTATCATACTATATGGAGTAAGACAAATTATACATTAATGGCTAATGGGTGGACAAATCAAAATCATGGGACTTTAATAAATTTATTAGTTTATTGTACAAAAGCAACTATTTTTTAAAAATCAATAAATACTTCAAAATTAGCAAAGACATCTTGCACATTGTATAAATTGTTTAGAGAAGTTGTGCTATTTGTTAGTATTGAAAATGTTGTCTATATGATAATAGATAATACGTCCAATTATGTAGTTGTTGGTAGATTATTACATAGCAAATTTAAGATATTATTTCAATCTCCTTGTGTAATCCATTGTATTAATTTGATTCTTCATGATATAAGCAATATGACAGAGGTTAATGACATTATTAACCTTGCTTCCAAAATTTCAAATCTTCTTTATCCTTTTCACTTAATGAGCAAGTTTACTAATGAAAGAGAAATTTTTGGTCTTACACCAACTTGATTCATTACTAATTTTATTGCCTTGCAAAGTATTATATCTTAAAAAGTACATTAAAAGGTATGGTGACATCTAAAGATTGGACTAGATGTGCATATACTAGAGAAGTCAAAGGAAAGAGGTTTGTTACTAATGTGTTAAGCTCTAGATTTTGAAGAGAATGTGCATTTATTATGCACATTACTGAACCTTTGATTCATGTTTTATGAGTGGTTGATAATGATGAGAGGCCTATGATGGGATATCTGTATAAGGTTATTTATGTGGTTAAAGTAGAAATTGTGAAGAGATTTTGAAAGAAGAATACAAGGCTTCAAGCTTTTTTTAACATAATTAATACTCGATGGGATTGCTAGCTACATAACAATTTTTATGTTGTTGGATTTTAGTTGAATCCTAAGTGTTAATATGATATTGCATTGATTGAGGAACATCATCTAGTTGTTTCTTAATTTTTGGATGTTCTAAAAAGGTATTCTTAAGGAAATGAATCATCGATGCATAAGTTAACATATGAAATAAAGATTTTCATTAATATAGAAGAAGACTTTAGATGTAATTATGCTTAAATTGATCACAACATCATGTTTCCTAGTAATTTAACCAATTTATTACCTTCTTTTATAATTATTTTTTCTATTAAATAAGTTACTTATATTGATAACTATTATTATAAATGAATGATGGTCCACATTGGGAAATAGTGCACCCAATTTAAAGAAGTTTGGCATTTGAGTTGTAAGTCAAACTTATAGTATTTCAAATTCTAAGTGCAATTAGGGTATTTTTAAGCATATCCATTCAAAGAAACATAATAGATTGGAGTAACAAAGACTTAATAATCTTATTTACAAATGAATGATGGTCCATTTTGGGAAATAGTGCACCCCATTTGAAGAAGTTAGGCATTTGAGTTATAAGTCAAACTTGTAGTACTTTGAATTGTGAGTGCAATTAGGGTATTTTTAAATATATCCATTCAAAGAAATGCAATAGATTGGAGCAACAAAAATTTAATGATCTTATTTATATTCATTATAATTTAAGGTTATAATAAAAGTAATTATTATAAAAGTTTAAAAGATTAGTAGTTTTGTTTGTTCTCTCTTCTAAAAGTTTATTAATACATTGATTAATTGTAATGTAGAAATCTTTTCAAAGGTTAAAATTATGACCCCTTTAAAGAATTTAGAATGAATGAAGACCGGGAATTAAAAATGGAAACACTAACTTTAAGCTTAGGTGAGTTAGAGACTTTTCATCGATAAATGACATCATGCAATATCTAAAATAATTCTTATAATGGTACTAATTAACATATTATTTATTCTTTACTTTAATATTATAATTTTTTAACTTTTTTGTATTTTCTTGTATGACTATTAATGTTTGTTATATCTTACTATATAATTGATTTGAACTTATAAGATATAGAGGTTGACATTGAGAATATGGAGAATGAGAGAATTAGTAATGAATTTATCCTTACTAGTGAAGTAACAAGAAATGAATTTAGAACCAATGATGTCAATACTTTTAATCAAGATAGTAAAACTCAAGAACATTCTCCATATTTGAAATTTGAAAGTCATAATTTATTATATTGCACTAGACTTTTGTAAGTCTAAGTTTCTTTGAACTTGAAATTTCAATTTTATAATGTAAGGCAATTCGGATTACTTTTTGTTGGTAATTTTGTTTCTTTGTTCTTATGGTGGTATGGGGAAATTAGAGAATCTGTAATACTTTAGAAATATATGGTGGCTTGTTTTCGTTCTTTCCCAGTAGTTATGAATTTTGTTCTTATGCAGCCATGTTTAATAAGAAAAAATGTTTTTAGAAATTGACCTGGTCGGGCCAACCATTGATCCACTAGTTGAACCAATGACCTAGTGACCCAACCATCTCTCCGAGTGGATGCCTAGACTAGGTTTATAACTATGTTTGATACTCAATTAGATCAATTGTACCTAATTAACTAGTTTCCTAATTAGAGGATTAGTCACATCATTAACATTTAGTTTTCTTCATAGGTACTATTAGATGGTACATCACTCATGGAAGTCAATTCCACCATATTTAAAACTCACTAAGAAAATCACCTAATCTAGTTCAATTTGAAAGTACCATTAGAGATAGTAATCGATCTAACGTCAAAATTATCAGAGCTGGTAATTAATACGAGAAACGAACCACTAGAATGAGAGACTGGTGACAAAATTATTAGGGCTGGTTTAATCTGAGAACTAAGAAAGAGAAAAGTTGTCATAGCCACTAGCTATCCCCAATCTAGGAACAAAGAAAGAAAGCAACAAACAATTGCCATCAAAGAATTTTTAGAATTGGTAATTGATCTGTAATTATATTAGAGTAGGTATCTTATTTAGGAAGAGAGGAAGCTGATCATCACTACTTGAAAACAGACGATTTCCATTAAAAGGTCGTTGATCTATGCCATCATGCCATCGATGCGCCTGAATCTCATCAGAATCAAATGCGATCACTTGCCCTGTTAGTTTCTATCGACGCCCAGAATGCTCCTCCACTGTCTATTGGCTCCATCGACCGTGACACAAGCCACTGCATGTCCCATTACCTTGATTTCTTGCTGACAAATACGTGCCTATTGACCGACAATTAGCTTAGAAACCTCTCTCTCACTATTGGAAATTTTCAACTATACGAAGGTAGAAGAAAAATGGCCAGTGAGGAGAAAGAGGGAAAAAAAAAAAACAGAGATAGGGCAGAAAAAAAAAGTAAAACACAAAGATTTTGGGGCATAATAAAAAAGAAAATAAAGAAAATGGGTGAATGAAAAAAATTAAAAAGTAGACAAAAAGAATTATTTGAAAAGAAAAGAGTAGATTGATGTGATACAATTAACAGATAATTATGAGTATGAAGCAAAAAATTTTAAAAAAAGAGGAAATGAAAAAAGGTATGGACCAATAATTAGTAAACAAGGGACAATAATAAATAATAGTCAACAAAAAGAAAAGATTTGAAGCGAAATTAAAAAGTTAAATTTAAAATTATAAGTAGTTCATATATAAAATTTGAATATAAAAAGATAATAAATTAGTAAAAGATATTAAAATTCAGATATAAAAAAATGATTAAATTAAGAATTAAAAGATGAGATATTCATGTAATGATATTTTACAAATATCACATATTATAAACTATTATGAAATATGAAATCCCAAATTTTATTATTCAAGATCATATATTCAAATGTCAAATAGAAATTAGCTAAGGAAAGTTCAAAAAATTATTAATGAAACTCCTAATAATTGTGTTTATCATGATAAGATAATTTGTTATATTTGTAGATTGCAAATCAATAAGAAAAAGAGTCAAGTTCTAAATGAAGTTACAAAATTTTATATGAAAGTAATTTTTAAAGACAACGAAGTTCAAATATAAGGTTAAAAAAAATAAATTATTAAATTATAAAATATTTGTCAAGTTAAAATATATTTCAAAAATAAAAATATCATTAAATAAAAATTAAAAAAATATTAAAATTAATTTATATTTATTATAAATTAAAAATTAGTATTTAAATAAAAATTAAATAATAAATTTTATTTGTTATTTTTTAATAAGTGTTTTCTAATAAGTGTAATATAATATATAAAAATTTAAGTGTTTTACTTTATTATATAATTAGTGATTATATGCTTTGTTAATAGTACATGAGTAAAACTTAATATTTATACTATTATGTATACTTCTTAATTAATATATAATATTTTCATATTAATAAAATTGAGAGTTTTTGTTTAATAATAATATCAAAATTATTAAATTTTAATAATAGTATTAGAATTACTAAATTGTAGCAATAGCATCTAGATTAATTGAACTCTGATAGGCATGAGTCTAGTAATTACTTAGTGTAATTTCTTTCATATTGGTCTAGATGTAAATCTCTTCACAAATACCTGCACCCTAAAAAATGGATATTTATGTTAAAAGTGCAATATTATGTTTTATACTTATTAACACCAAAGTCAAGTGAGAGAAAGATTCGTTTGGTCTAATAGTATTTGAATAATAAGTTTGCCTTATAAAGAAAGTTAAATGAAAATATCAATAAGTGACTCTAACTTTAGCTCATAGGTATAAGGACTAATATTTTTGCAATGCCTGCTTTTGGTGTTTCAAAAAACAAAAAAGAAAAGAAGAAGAAAAGAAAATCAGTAACAAAAGTTCAACTTAGCTTTATAAATGCCAAAGACCAGCACATGCCCAAACTATTCCACTCTCTCTTTTCTCATTCACATCTTTAACCAACCCCTCTCTTGTCCCTATCCTTCTCTGTTTCGCAAGTGTCTGGTCCATCGCATCTTTGAATCATTACATACATACATATAGCTAAAATTGAGAATGTATGGTGGATGGTCTCTCTTGGATGGGGGGATGAGGTGTTAACATAACTCATGGCTACAAAGAATGCAACAGAGTGGCAGATTGGATGGCGAGTTCACCGATTTCGTTATACTAGTAAATGTAGCAGGAATCCCTTCAATTTTTGCAAGCAGATGATGTGGCTAAGGTTCATGCTGCCCTAAAGCTGCCAGGCTCTAGTTGTGTTCTGTTACTTGCTGGGTTTTAACTCTCTTTTTGTACGCAACAAAAATTTTTCCACCGCACATCATCCTTATTAATTTACTCCTTTTTTCTTTTTATAAATGAAGTAGTCAAGCAGATTTAGTCTATTGATTATTTTGCTCCAAAAGCCATCAACATTGTAGGAAGAACAAGTTCGGGCGAGTCATTGGGAAGGGACCATGCTTAAGCGTCACAAATGCAAACATCCGTAGTCCTTGGAGTGTATGCAACAGGCCCATGTCTTGGGGAACTTGGCAGTGCAGGACTATAATCATATAAACTTCACTATATAATAATAAGATCATGATCAAGCATAATGATGGGCTCACCGAAGAATGTTCCCCCCTTTTATGCCTATGAATCATATGCAAAAACAAGAGTGCATCAGATCCACGACACGATAATCAGTTGTCCTTTTGTTGAACTGCCATTATTGTGTTCTAGTGGTTTAGAAAGAATACAAATAAAGCATGTTTAATTCAAAATTGTTGAGTTAAGTGATCAAAGTTGGGCATGAAATGCTGTATTAGGATATGGGATGCATGCGCTCTTGTGCTTATAAAATTTTGTAAATCCATAATTTAAATATAAAATTTTCCCTATTCACTTTTACTTCATATTCACAACTATAAATATTTTTAAAAAAAAAATCATACTTAGCGCCATTTGATGACTCTTTTCATTTTCATTTTGTTCAACTTTATCTTTAATTGAATTACGAACAATATATACGCTATTGAAATTGATATCTTCTAACCCATAGAAGAATATAGGCTATATGTAACGAGACAAAAAAGAAAAGAAAGAACAAAAGACAGAATTCACATTCCTAAATGACCCAATTGTATGTTTGACGATGTATCGGCATCTAAATCTAATATTCTTTATATCCATTCACCGTAAGAAAAACAAGCAATATAAATCACGTTAAGAAAAACTTTTGCAATTGTCAAGGAAACAATTCAGCAGTTAAAATTGTAATTAAACTTTGAAAATGTATCTGACATCTATGTAGGGTTTATGGCCCAGTATGCCTCTAAATAGATTAACATGAATTTTTTTTTTTTAAAAATAACTTTTAGATATGTCCTTTTGTGTAGAATGCATAAAACTTGGGAACTCATATACCAGCATTAAAAAAATAATAATAATTAAAAAATAATAAGATAAGATAATATTGTGCAAAGCCTGTTTTTGATGTTAGTTTCAAGTGTTCCACTATCTTATGTGAATATAATTTGGGAAACGTCAAAGGTTCCTTCGAGAAGCAATAAGTACTTTATTTTTAGTTTCTAATAGAAAAAGTCGATGATTCAATTGTATTGCTAAGATTGCGCATTTAAAAAGTGTTACCAAAAACTTAAGGAATGATTCTTATCTTTTGAAATTTTTCTTTCAGTTCACCAATGCAATTTTCGCTTTTATTTTCTCCTTTCTTCCTAATTCCTATGCCTCCCATAACATTATTTTTTTTCCATAGTTATTTATACATGAGTACTAAATGTAATACTACAATTTTCCTACTTACGTAATATGAAATATTGCAAAATCAAACATATGCCATGTTGAGTGGTAAAAAAAATATACAAAACCAAAGATGATTAGTATAAAACTTTTGGTACCCTTAATGTTACTCTTTCTCATTGCCTACTATTATTCTTTTCCTCACTTTAAAACATGTAAAAGACCTACAAAGTTCCTTGTTTTTGTACAAACTAGATCTTGCTCTATTCTAATATTCATGACAAAATACCAAGTCAAATCTATTTTATTCTTTATTTTTCACGCAATTTTGTAACAATATTTTCGTTTGTTTTGCAGTTTTTCTTGAAAATTTAATTCTTATTTCTATAAATTTTTGGTTACTAATTAATAATGTGTTACAAAAATATTCTTAGACTAGAAGTAAAATCTCTTTCTTGTTTTGAACTTATATGTTGTCTTTTACGATTGTTATGAATGTTAAATTTGATGGCTTGAGACCTCCTTACTCGTATACACATGAAATTAACGATAACTAAAAGTTTATTTAACATTAAGAAATGCCTCGAGGCCCCCTATAAACAGATCTCATGCAAGTTATATTTCAATGAACATCCTTCTCCCTCACTTCTTGTTAATCTTTCGTTTTTGTTTGAAAAAAATAAAAAATAAAAAAGAATACCAGTCATAAACTCGAATTTCTGTTAGATTGTTTGGTGAGACTAAAAATATATTCGACCTTGTATAGTTATAAGAATAGCTAGTGACTATTACTGAGTATCATAGAGTTTGATCTTTTATAAGCTTGGTGGCTTAACTCGCCGTGCAATGTAAATATAATGTAATTCTCCCTAGTAAGCCTCTAAGACACCACCTTAACTTTTTCATCTTTTAACCAAAAAAATTAAAAAAAAAAAAAAAAAAACTTAGCTTTCTAAAACTTCCATCAAGCCATTCCGGGCAGTTCAAAGTCTTTTTTTTTTTTTTTTCTATATCAAATGTATACTCGAATATTTGATTTCTACTGGTCACAACATATTGTCTCATTTTCATCAGACTATTTGTTAGTTCGTTAAGGTGGGGTCATTAACTCGATCAAAAAAGAAAAAAAAAAATAAAACCATCAATTTTAAAAAGTTGTTAATTCTAATGAAACCCTTTAGTTTAAATCAATTCTAGCACACAACTAGTTCCATCGGAGTCATCATTGGTTTATACTTATGAGAGCCTTCCTTTTTTTGTTCGTCTCACCCATGTCCCGTGGACTTTTTCCACGAAGCAGCTTCCATGCTGCAGGGAGTCTTCCTCGGGAATGGCTTACCTTAGAATGGATCCCAGAGCGCCCCTTGACTTAAAATAAAAGGGGGCTCCTTCCCGAGTCTAGCTTTGTCACCCACATTACACGCAAATATTTTAGCATATTTTTATTTAGTTAAACACACAAAGAGACGAGACAATCAACAATGGCAGAACTTCAGAGCATGACATAATTCGTCCTAAAAAGATATATGAAACACACGTGTAATTTTTTTCCTCTATCCACAATTTTTTGCCTCTTTTTCTCCTGTGTTGGAATTGAGTTACCTAATTGAAAGTGGTAATTAACTGGCTACGCGTTGAAAGGGGAAATTGAAGGGGGAAAATTATAAATAAATAAATAAATAAGAGGAGCTGTAGAAGAAAAGAAATATAGGCATCTTGACAATAAAGTTATAACGCCAAGCTTCAATGATCAAACCACCTTCTCCTCTTCGGAGCTATGGCAGCAAGCATTGATAATCTAACATTGGCTGATTATTAGCCCTTCTTCTCTGTGCAGTTTGTATGAACTTGGAACCTGAATGCTTCCTTTGCTTCTCATTAATATATACATGCATTTAGATAGATGTGGGAAGCTCTTGAAATTCCACAACCGTTGATTGAGTTGTAGACTTGTAGTTAACGAAAAAGGAAAAAAAAAAAAAATTGAAGACAGAAAACTGTTGAAGTTCCATAACTGTTAGTTGGAGCAGAAGAAAAATTGATAGCACACAAAGTAATTGAATGAGGAATTAGGAAACCCAATTAAACAAAAAATAATTTAATGTCAATGAGAAAAAATAATTGCAACAGGAGTTTAATGCCAAAATGAGATGAAAATGCTTGAGAAGTGTGTCACTTATAACATAACTATGTGTATGATATATAGATATTTTATATTACATTTTCACTTGGTACGCCTTTGTTATAGAACTATGCATATTATATATAAATTTTATTTTTAATAATATTATATTTATTTTTGTACAATGTAAAAATACTAATTATTTTTTTAAAGAAGAATTGACTCATCGGTCCAAAATCTAATTGTCAAGCCAGCGGTCGGACTAGTAACTCACCAAACTAGGGCCTTCTTTGTATAAATTTCTGGTTTAATTTTTAAAATTATGGTAAACAATTAGAAATTAAATTAAAAATATATGAAGTATTGTAAAAATAATAATAATAAGAAGAAACTACAAATATATCTATTTACCTAAAGCTGAACAAGATAGCCTATGATTATTAGAAAAAGATTCTTTGAATTAGAAAGTAATAAAATCTAGAGTTTTAAAATTACGGCCCAAGACAATAAATATTTGACTAATACCGTCAAACTTAGAGAAAAATTTTATATTAATTAGACATAAAAGTGGAAGACACAGTTAATAAAATAATATAAATATAATAATAATAATAATAATAAAATAGTGATTTAATGAAGAAAGGGAGAAGTAGAGAAGAAGTTATATTATTTTGCTAATTATATCTAACGTTACAATATTCTACTTTTCTAGTACAAATTATTTAAATATTGATGTGGCCCGGTGTCAATTCTGATGACTGACTTGCAATTGCAGACTAGTTCATTTGTGTGGGAAGAGGGCATTCGTAATTCACTTCTAGTGTGTATCACTTTGGGCTTTTTTCTTTTTTAAGTGTTTAAGTACGTGGATTAAAGTTTTATGGACTTATTTATATACAAGAAAGAAAATTTGTCAATATCACAAAAACAAAAATTAAAATAACATTTGCTAATATTATAAAAATAAGAGATGACATAATGAAATAGATTAAATATTTGTATAACTCTAATAATTTAATAATATCATTTATATTATAGTGATATAGTATATACTAATGTGCAATATTGAAAATTTTGATTTTATATTAGAAAATATAAAGACATCAAATATTTGTATAATTATTATAATATTTAAATATTGATCAAGTAATAACTAAAAATAAATAAATTAATTCTTATAACCTTTTTATTTTTGAATAAATATAAACCCATGATAATTGAGTTTAAGAAGTATTTGCTTTTATTTATTTGACATGTCTTAGCTTTGCACCTAATTGCTTTGATAAGTTTGGTAACTATATATATATATATCCTTCTCTCACTTTTATTAAGAGAAAGTTATATTTTTGCATGAAAAGCTAGTAAAAATATAAATAATTTATCTTTTTTATTGATTAAATTAAATTATTCTGAAAGGATATATGAGTAAAAGTATGAATTTTTTTACAATTTTTATCTTACTTATACCAAGAAAAATGAGAGTTAAAGAATATGAATTGATTATAGAGTGATCAACAAAAACATAGGTTAGATGACATGTTGGATCAATTGTATTGTCTGTATATCTTTTTTTAAATTAATTTGAAAAATAAATATTACCAAATTAGAATAGGAAAGATAAGTAAAAAAAAAATTTCAAAATTAATTATTTTTTTTTTCTTCTCTCACTTTTGCCAAGAAAGGTTATATTTTTGTATAGAGAGATAATAAAAATACAAATAATTTACTTTTTTTATTGATTAAATTAATTTGCAATTAAATTTATATTTTACTTATGAATTTTGAAGATGACACTTACAAAAAAATATAATTGATATCCCTTAAATGTCTTGATTTTGTAGTATTCTATTTATAAATTTTGAAGTAAAAGATTATAAAATATTATCAAAAATATTATTGATATTTTATATTATTGTAATTTAAGAATTTATTATGGTGATATTTTTTCATATCTATTTTGATTCTAATAATCTTTCATATTATAATAATATAAACATTTTTTATTATTAAATATTTTTTATATTATTACATAATTATATAATTATTATAAATTATTTACTTATTTAGTTTTATACAACTCTATAAATAAGGTCTTACTATAAATATAGTATTATAGTTAAGTAATATAATTTTATTACTTTCAAAATTTTTGTTTTCTTATATTACTTTTGTCATAGTATCAAAGTTTAATTTATCTTTTTATCTACATTCACCATTTGGTAGTTTAACCTTTGATATTTTCAATATAATTAAATTAGTTCTTCATTAAGTAAGGTTTAAGATAGGGGTTGGTTTATTTAATTCAATTTCATTATACCACATGCTAATCAAATTTGGCACATTTGAAGAGGGCATGTTAGGAACTACAAAGTTCCATAAAATATAAAATGTTAACATAATTTATAATATTTATGAGTTTTCTCACCTATTAGCTTAAATTTTTAAGTAAATTTGAGGTTTTAAGGTGTTATTTAATGTAAGGGAGTGAGATTTTTGAATTCTAATAAAAGGACCATATATATATATATATATATATAATTATACACAATTAAATAAGTAAATAGTTTACAATAATTATATAATAATATAATGGTAGAAAGAATCATCTAATAATAGAGAAAATCATAGATATTATTGTAATATGATGAGATTATTGTAATCATAATAAATATGAAAAAATATTACAATAATATATCTTTAAATTACAATAATATTAAATCAGAATCATATCTTTGATATCTCCTTTCAAATTTAAGTTAGTACTTTAGAAATTAATTTTATAAAGTAACTCAAGAAAACAATATGATGAGTGTGTCTTCTTGAATAAGTCAGCGAGCTAGTCTAATGATAAAATATATTATAAATGCATGATCTAATTATTTATGTGTTATCAATTGAAATGATAATCAGTCCCAATGTGTTTAGTACGTTTGTTAAAAAAAAAAAAGTCATTATGAACGATTTGAATGATGCTATGATTATCATAGTGTAGTGTAGTAGGACTCAAGAATGAAACATTCATATCGACAAATAACCAGTGAAGCCAAATAAATTCAACTGTTATATTATTTAATACACACTTATTGCGCCAACAGACGAGAGAGTCACCGAGACTAAAAAAACAAAAAAAAAAAATTAGTAATAGAGCATCTATCTATAAGATCTCCAGCCCAATTAGTACTTGAAAAAGGGCCTAGAGTCAAAAAAAAAAAAGTGACCAATTAAGATTGGAAAATAAAACTCTGCCACCTTGGGAGTGTAAATCCACATGACCAAAGTGTTGACAAGCGGCAGACTATACTTAAAACCTTAAATAGTCATTCTTCACAAATTACGTCGAATTTGAAATGCAAAGTTTAATTTAGACAAATAAGGCATTTAACGAGTACTTACCCGCAACTACATTAATTAATGTTTTAAGACAAGCAATTTGAGCATTAACACGGTCCGTAATGTTCATTTAAACAGTTCAAATTATACCTTTGCCGATATGGCTTTTGTTATTTGAAGACTTATTCGAGAAAAAAATAATTATCCAGTTAAATTGGATCGAAGACTTAATTATACGTATAGCATGAGGCTCTAATATCATATTTTACACCAAAATTTTATATTTAGTGGTCACTCGGTCATACTTAACAGTTCCCAATAAAGAAGAAAAAAAAAAAAAACTTCCCATGTCGATAATTGTTACAAATACAATGTGACTAGAGATTATAAACAGGTTGAATTAAGCTGATACAGATCACTTTGAATTCAAATTGGGTTCATGACCAAGTTACCTTTGGGGATTTGATCGACCAACGAGTTGATGTGTTGTTTCTTCGTAATAAATTTTTATTTTTTTTAACAATCTTATATATTAATAATATGAAAATATATTATCATTTGTTTTCTATTTTTTATATTATCATTTATTATTACTTAAATACTTATATTCTACACATATTAGATATTTATATTACTTATAGCAATTGTGTGCGCGCGTGTGTAAAAGTCATAAAATATTATAAAATAAAAAATATAAAAATAATACAAAATAATTAAGATTATATAATATCAAGATTTATATAATTAAGTTTAATCTATATATAAGGTATAAAGACAAAGTAATATTCATTAGTTTTATGTCGTCCATGCTCGTATATATAATGCGTATACATAAATAAAGTAATAAATAAAAGTCAAAAAGAGATATTAAATAATAAACTTGCTTTTAAAAAAATATTTCGTATAACAAGTAATTAAAATATTAAAAGATTCAGTGGTCGATATTTGTAAGCAGTTTAATACCCAGAATGCCAAGGACATGCCCAAAAGTTGAAGGGACACCTAACCGCTCTTTTTTTTTTTTTTTTTTTGTCAAATCAATTTACCCATTTATTTCAAGTGAATTAGAGTAGATGGGTCGAAGAGCTCCTGCCGAGGGGATCCACTCATTTTAGATAACAACAGTTAATGAAGGGTTTGCAAGGAGTTTGGATTTAGGATCCTTAAGAATTAAAATTCCTTAATTACCCTAATCAAAAAGTCATCTTCCTTAACCCCAGAAAAGAAGAAGGAAAAAAAAAAAAAAAAAAAAATCTTTCTCTGGGTGCATAGCATCAGAGAGTTTGGATTTTGTTTTGATTTGTAACCAAAATAGACTATGTTTTACTTTGTATGCAAGATTTCAAACTTCTGTGTGCATCTCCCGTGTGGAATTGTATGATACAAACAATCATTACATGAATGGGACCTACTCATCACTCTTGACAGGATCCTTTCTTTCGAATACTTTCATTCCGTTGTACCTTTTTTTTTTTTCTCTCTCTCTCTCTCTTTTCTTCTTTTTTTTTTTTTTTTTTACTTTGTACTGTAGTTTACATCCATGACCAATAATTGAATAGGACCTGACATGTCAGATGAGCAATTTATGAAGACCAAAGACCCTAAATTTTCCTGATAAATGTACAAATATATTGAATGATTTGGGCCAATCTGTCTGTATAAATTATATGTTTGTGTAAATGATTTCGTCAGTTGAAAGGCAAACAAAAAGGAACAAAAGTTTTCTTTTTTCTTTTTTTCTTCTCATTCTTTTTAAAACAAAATTCTCAAAATATAACAGCCACCCAAGTATATCCGCAGTTACTGTGAGCAATAACACTAGTTTACTCCAAATTCAAAAAGTGACCCACCACACGTATCAGGCAGCACACACAGGCATTTCCCCTCAGAACCTACGTCTCCATTAGGAGTGTATCTGGGTTAATTTTTCGAGTATTTTCAAAAGTAAATTCTGAAAAAAAAAAAAAAAAAAGATAAATAATATAAAAACAGTATGTTTCTATTCTGTATACTGAATGTGCGGGGGGTCGTAAATTGTAAAGAATGATTGTGTTTTTCGGCGTGATTTGTGCTTCCATAGAATGGCCTTCGAAGTTTTAGTATTGCAAGACAGTTAAGTTTGGCTCTGATAGTTTTCAGATTCCTAAAATCGTGACCAAACTATCAAATACAATTTCTCTAAATTATAAAACATGTCGAAACCATTCTTAACGGTTTTGGTGATTCCAATTTGATTTTAGTTGATTTGGTCGGATTGAGCAGCTTGAGTGATTTAACGAACGCCTGTAGTACACACGGTATACTTGACCCGAAACTTCTTAATTCTCTCCAATAATTAGATAAAAATAACCAAAATTTTACTTTTTTTTTAATCCATTGGAAACTTTCTTGGATTCTGGACTAATTAACAACTAATGATACTCAATTTCAAGCCGAGCACGACATAAAATGGTAAAATATATTTGGACACAGTAGAATTAGGACTTCAGCTCAAACCTGTGTAATAAGGATAATGTGGACTTGAGTTTGACTCGCCATGTGTGTGTTTAACTCACCCAGTTACCTACTCTGCTCTGTTAGTCGAGTTGATTGTTTTTAATGTGCATGGCATCGCAATGCAAATCATCTACACTTTTAGTGTAAAAATAATACTTTTTCGGTGTAATTGCTGAAAGGGCAAGAAAAATTCAGTTCAATGGGGAATTCTCAAATCAAACCCATTCAATTCCATTTATTTGGTTCAAAATTTTCGTAAAAAAGAATTTTGACTTTTATTCTTTTGCCTTTTCATATGTCGAAATTGAATTAATTGAGCAATAATTTGTTGTTACTTCTGGTAGGGACCATAATCATGTTAGGTCCACGGAGGCAATCCACATAAATCCCCTCTAGCCCAGTTATTTTTGCATATGTAGGTCTAGTTTCTGTGAAATTGTCCCCCCTACGTTTTTTGTTACTGCCATTTCCTTTTAAAATTACCTAATTATTTATTTATTTATTTATTTGTGTTTTCACACACCTTCTCTTAAAGTTGTCTTAATAATTTTTTCCCTCCTCTCAATCACTTCACTTAGTGGATCCACAAACAACTTGTAGGCCCAGAACAACAACAAAAGAAAAATTAATCTCAAATAATTTGTGGGCCTATTGATGTACATCTATACTTTTTTTTTAAAAAAAAAACATCTTTAATTTTTATTTATAAATAAAATATAAATAATTAAAGTTAGAATATTAGGAATGAGACAAAAAAATAAACGACCTAACGTAAAGTGAAGAGAAATTGCATCTTGACTATTACAGGAAATCATTTTAGATAGATTAATGACTTCAACTGCGGGTTAGATTTGTGTTTTCCCACTTAGTCGTGGGTTACTTTATTAATCTAATTATTATGTGAACTTTCAAATAAAAGCTAGCGATAATAAAAGCCAACTAGCATAAGTAAATTACCATTAGTTTAATGTCTTAGTTTCAATTGATTTCTTAAATATACGAGAGAGACGATTTGATTAAATGATTTTATATTTTTTTTAATAAAAAGTATATTTAATAACATAAAATTAAAAAAAAAATCATCTAAAAATTTTAAAAAAATAAAATTTGTAAAGAACAATTTTAATTTTTGTTGAGCAAAATAGTTAATATTATTTTTCTTTTTCATTTTATCTATTTATTCGTTGTCACATTCATACATATATATTTGTCCCCCAGAAAAAAATTTTTGAGTCCATCGCTACATTTGATGCAAAAAATTTGTTTTCTTTGGCCTATATTTGTGTATTTATTTGGTTCTTAGGAGTTAGAATTTAACATTTGGTTATTAAATTTAATAATTTAAACTATTCTACTATTAAATTATGTAACTCATAATTTATAGTTAAGTGAAAGTTTATTTATGATTTAAAATGTACATAGACAATTAGAAACAAGTTAAATAAGATGTCTAATTAGTTTAATTATAATTTTATTTAATTTTGAATGCCATTTAATTGAATAGAATGAATTAACAAAACGAATATGTCCGCCATACAGTACAAATAATTATCTCATTTAATACATTCATTCATTACTTTTATGTACTAAAGTTTAATTTAAATTATTTAAATTAAAGTTATGATTTTTTGTTTTTTTTTGTGTGTGTGTCTTTGGAAAGGCGTTGAAGCCCAGGGAGTGGAGAATGAAGAGATTAAGACTCAAACTCTCGTCTTTTCTGTGATCAGAAAGTCGATGGCCAATTGCTTTAAAGAGATAACTGATTTAAAATTTAAGTTATTTATCACACATGAAATTTCCAGCAGTGGTATGTGGTCCATTGACTTGACCCAAATTATATTTGGCTCTTGCCGATGCAACAGAAATCCATATTTCGCCGACCAAAGCAGAAACCAAAGATGAAAGTAACTTATTTATTGAAATTAAGCGTACGAAGATTTGTTTAAATTAAATAATATTTAAATAATAGATTTTTTTATGAAAAGAATTAATATTAATAAATAATTTATAATTTAAATATATATATATATATATATATATACAATAATTAATATTTTTAAAAATAGTGTTTTTTTAATTATGGAGAAAAAAAAAGAAAAAAGAAAAAAGAAAGATGAGAGTGACTTACTCAATATATTCGTCGAAAAGGTTTAATAATAATTTAGGAAGAGGGGACAACGAATAAATAAATAAATAAATAAATAAATAGTAAGAATTGTGTGGCAGTACAATAACAACGATGTCCCACCAAACAGGGGAGCCCGCATTAAAATTTTCGCTCCAAGTTTCTGGATCGATGCCAACGTGGCCAGACATGAATGGATAATGCAGACCATGCAAGCTGGAAGGAAAAACAACCGAACCTTCAATAATCCCTTTCCTACGAGGAAAAAAGAAAACAAAAGGAAAAGAAAAATAAAAACAAGAGTGCGACAAAAATATGAACGGGCCCCGCACTTTCTTTAATTAATAAAAAAAATAAAATAAATTGCTCCGTGACTGACTCCCGTGGGAAACTAGCGCGTGAGGGGGAGGAGGAGGAGGAGGAGGAGAGGTGAGAAAAAGAGGAGAGTGAGCCGCGAGAGAGAGGAAGGGGGGGGGGGGGGGCGTGGGGCCCATAGCCCATGTGCCCTCCTCCTTGGTCTCCACCAGCTCCTGCCTCTCAATGATTAGCTCCGTGTTCCCCCCAGCCCTTCCCCTCTCCTCTTCTTTCCCTAAACCCAAACCAAAAGTCCCTCACTCCCCAACGCACACATCCCCCCCCCCTCTCTCCGCCCCAACACCCCACCGCCGAAAGAGAGAAAAAGAAGAAGAAGAAAGAGCACAAAACGCACGAACACATCACTCACAACAACGGCAGCAACGTTTCCGCAATTCCTTCCTTCTCTAGTCCTCGTTGGGTCATTTCTCTAACAGTATTTTTTTTTTTTTATTAATATTCTCTTTCCGTTGTTGATTTAATTGTTAATATAGTTCTACACAGAGAGAGAGAGAGGGAGAGAGAGAGAGAGAGAGAGAGAGAGAGAGAGAGAGGGACGGAGGGCGGGAGGGAGGGAGGGAAAGAAAGAAAGACAGAGCTCAACATGTCAAATTCAGATGGCGGAGGCAGCAACGGCGCCATAATCAACCCGCAGAGACAGCAGACGCCCGGAGCTAACGGTGCTCTTGCGGTTAAGAAGCCCCCTTCAAAAGACCGTCACAGCAAGGTTGACGGCCGTGGACGGAGAATCCGCATGCCCATCATCTGCGCCGCACGTGTCTTCCAGTTGACCCGGGAGCTCGGCCACAAGTCCGACGGTCAGACCATCGAGTGGCTCCTCCGTCAGGCCGAGCCTTCCATTATCGCTGCCACCGGCACTGGCACTACTCCCGCCAGCTACTCTAATGTCTCCATGTCTGTACGAGGCAACTCCAACTCCATTTCTTCTGCGCTTTCCACTTCCGGTAATTCCTCCGCCCTGGAGCGCAAGCCTTTGTTGGGACCCACGCCCTTTATTCTGGGGAAGCGGGTGAGGACGGAGGACGACGGTGCCGGAGGGGATGGAAGTAAGGATGACGGTGGGGTTGTCGTGGGCCCCACCGTGGGTTCGTTGGTGGCTCCCTCGGCAGGGGCTGGGGCTGGTGGTGGATTCTGGGCTGTGCCGGCCAGGCCCGATTTCTGGGGTTTTGCCGCGGCTCCGCCGGAGATGGTTATGCAGCCTACTTCTCAGCACTCCTCGCTTTTTGCTCAGCAGCAGCATCAAGCGGCTGCGGCCGCGGCTGCTGCTGCTGCTGCCATGGGGGAGGCGTCCGCAGCTAGGGTGGGAAATTACCTTCCGGGACATTTGAACTTGTTGGCTTCTTTGTCGGGTGGGCCGGGCAGTTCGGGTCGGAGAGACGAGGATCCGCGTTGAATTCGGGGAATAGAAGTGAAATGATGGCTGTGGCGTTGTCATATGGTATATATCATATAATTTATGTGAATGTGTTCTGTCAAAATGGTTGCTTTTCTCGTTTGTGTGTGAGGATGGATGCGAAGAATTCTAGTTCCCCTTTAGGGTTAGGGTTAATTAGTGTTTGTGGAAATTTGGGAATTCAAGTAATGGAATGAATGGATTCAAATTAGGAGTTCTTTTCTGCTAGCTTGTTTGAAAGTAGTTGAATGTTTTCCTTGGGGTTCTGATTCCTTAGATTGCTGGGAGGCTTTTGTTTGAGGAGAGGAGGGGTGAAGAACTGTGTTTTGTTGATTCGGGATTAGTGGCTGAAATTGCAATGCTTTAAGAAAATCTGGAAAGCTTTTACCTCATTCTGTCATCCCGTCGTGGTTGTTCTTGCAAAGAACCTAACAGGCTGGCTGATTTGTGAAGTAGTTTGTCCGAAACAAAAATTTGGTGTGTTCTTACTTCCTTGAGGAAACCATGGTGGTTTTTCCGTGTGGTGCTGCAAAATGCTTGCCAACTAGGCTTTGAAGCATTGGCTTGTCTCATACAATTTGGTGCTTAAGTTTCCAGTTATCAATCCTCTGTAATCTGGAGTTTTCCATGTGCGATTCTACTTGGTTTAATGCCTAATTGGTTGATGCAGTGTAAAATTTGGGACTCTGGTTCTCCACGAATATGTTGGGTCTTTCTTTGCCATCATGATGCTTGAGAAACTTAGCTCATTATCTGCAACTTGAGTTATTGCAAGCTGGCTATTTAGAGGGTTCTTTGATGCTTAACCTGTGGTTTGCCACAGTTGCAGATTGTTTCTTGCTCTCACCTGCTTTCGGATTCTTTGTTGGTTTAACAGTCTCAATGACAATGATCTGCAAGAAAAGCTCCGGTGCCTCTCGATATGACCTCTGTTTTGAAACTTCTGTCAGTATTGTCAGTCATTCCATGCATTAATAATACTTGTGCCATGCATGTAAGTTGAATGTCTTTTTTCCAGGTGCCTGTTGCGTGAATAAGAAACCCATTAGTTGTCTAAATTCAATTCATTGCTGACTTTGCTTAATGTAGATATGAAGACTACCTGCTATTAATAATCTCATTTGTAATAAATAACTTGGTTTTGTGGTTCAGTAGCCTGATGGATGCTCAGTGCCCTTGGATTACATTTGCAGTAATTCATGGAACCTTATGTAACCTACTGTTTACTTGGTTTTATTGCCCTTCCCTCTCTTTTTGGATGTAAATTTCTTGAAATTGGAGGTTTTGCAAAGATCTCCTGTTAGGAGCGTTGTAACTGCAAGGGCCTAAACATCATCTACCCATGTTAGAACAACAGAAAATAGCTGAATTATGCTTTCTGGCAAAATGGATTAAATTTATTGTCCTTCATTGTATGATGCACGCAAAATGTTGTAAGAAGGAAATATTCTCTCGTCAAGCTTCCGGGGTAAGATGTTAATTCACATCATACCCTATTGTACAGGTGATCTGCATAACATCACGAGTCTCGTTTGTACTTAAGACATCCGCATTTGAAAGTCCGGAGGGTTGCTTTACTAAGACAGCAACTTCTATTGATATGGCCTTTATGTCTGTGTGAACTACCAAGTCCTTGAACATTCATCCAGCGGGGGAGTGTGTCTTTATGAGTGTCCCAACTCCCAGATATGTTTGTCACGTTCTGCTTAAAAGCAATCTTTTAGGAAAAAGGAAGAAAAATTCCTGCCAGGGAAGTGGGATATCCCCCTCTTCTGCTCGTAGTATTATCAAACCAACAATGCAGCCGCTAAAATTCGCCGATAATTCCGAAGTCTTTACGTCAGCAAGAGAATTTCCAGCAGAATCTCAAGTGGAAGACAATGAGATTTCTTAGCTACGATTAAGGGAGAGATAACGCAGCTCTGGGGAGCTTGAACGAGTGAACTTGATCATATCAGGTTCTTTGTTCCTTTTTGAGTATGGCAAGTCTCCTGGTTCCCGACCCAATAATAATTGATGGGGCCTTAATTCTGAAGGTCTTGCCGAAACGAAGAGTGCATTGATATTGGACTCGGATAAAATTGCATTTTTGCCAAGTTATAATAAATTTCTTGTAGATATTTGACTGCTCTTTGATAGGAGAAATCAAAAGCCTCTCTGTCCTGAATATGATTTAATTGTGAGCGGCTCCCTTCCCCCCCCCCCTCCAAAAAAAAAGGAAAAAAAAAGTAGAAAATCATTAGCAAGTTCCAAGTGTCCCCAAGCCATGGGTTTTCTCGTTACTATACATTATTGTGCACTGGATTTATGAGGAAGACTTAATTTTTCAAGAATATTTTACTTAATAAATATTTTCAAAACAACTCGGTATTGGAGTATTTATCGATATATGTTTGTCACGTCAAAAGTAACACAGCGGGAGGGGCAAGACCAAGAAGTGAGCGTTGGTGGTGTTGTTGTCCACTGAGAAGCAGGCTGAGGGCCACTGCTGGGCAAAGAGATGGTGGATTGGTCCTAATAATTAGTTAAAAGATAACAATAATCTAATGTGATCTATGATAAATCTCCATTTATTTTCATTTTATTTTTTAAGATAAATTTTTAATTTTTGTAAAATAAATCCTCCATAATATTCCACCTTTTATTTATTTTTTTAATAAAATAAATTTCCTAAATTTATATAAAAGGACCTCCAAATAATCTTCTCTAGTTGAAACAAGTACTTAATTATATATATATATATATATATATATATATAATTTTATCCTTAATTTTTGATTAAAAAATGGACAATATATAAACGAGCAAAAGTTAACAAGGAGAGCATCTTAGGACTGGGCCGTCGCTTATAGGTCATATAGACGCCGCCCTCTTTTGAAATTTATATTTGAAAAATATGGATAAATAAATATAGTTAGATATAAATTTATATTATTTAATTATAATTATAAATTTATGAAACTTATGTCATTTATATTGTTTTATTCATCTATATAATTTTTTTTAATAAAAAAATAAAATATAAAACGAATTAAAGTGGGTAATTATCGAAAAGAAAATTAAGAACGCACTAATTATAAGTATTAAACAGACACACTAATGCATCGTAATCATTAATTGAGACGGACAAATTCATATTATCACTTTCTGTCTATTCGTGGCCTCGACCGAAAAAATCTATATTTTTTAAAATTCCGGAGCACTTTTGCAAAACCAAGACTGAAGGAGGAGGAAGAAAAAGGATGGCGTCGTCGAAAGGAGCAGGGGCAGGGAAGCCGGCGGGTAGCATAGTGGCGGAGATGGAGAAGATGGGCGTCGAGCAACTGAAAGCCCTAAAGGAGCAGGCGGAACTCGAAGTCAATCTGTTGCAAGACAGTCTCAACAACATTCGCACTGCCACCGCCCGCCTCGAGATCGCCTCCTCCGCCCTCCACGATCTCTCCCGCCGTACTCAAGGTC
This sequence comes from Bruguiera parviflora, assembly GCA_019804595.1. Taxonomy (NCBI): domain Eukaryota; kingdom Viridiplantae; phylum Streptophyta; class Magnoliopsida; order Malpighiales; family Rhizophoraceae; genus Bruguiera; species Bruguiera parviflora. Next base: position 4,393,411 of record CM034057.1, on the reverse strand, counting down.
TCCCTCTCACAACGCGCGCGCACACGCACACACACACACACACACACACACATCTATTCTTATTATTTGTGTAAACATACCTACAAATCTGAGTCTTTTTAGATTGATGTGATGAATGATTTTTGCAATTTTTAGGTCAGAAAATGCTGGTGCCGCTTACGGCGTCGCTTTATGTGCCCGGAACGCTAGACGATGCTGACAAAGTTCTTGTCGATATCGGTACTGGCTACTTCGTTGAGGTATCAGTCTCTGTTGTAGCTCTCTTCTTCCAACTTCCAACTTCCAACTTCGTTGTTATTTTCTTTGCACACACACACACACACACACATATGCAAAGCACAGCATCTAAACTTGTAGAGGGACTTTAAGAGTCATATGTGAGCCTTGGACCTAGCGTTCTCCTCTTGGATTCTTAGAGGAGGGTCATGTCATTCACAAGTAATGTACCAGTCCGGAGGAGATAAGTAGACAGGGATTGAGAGGAGGGGGCAGTCTTAAGGGACTCAAGTATGGTGGCACGTGAGATATGACGTCCTACCATTTAATTGTGGTGGGAATGCAAGAGAAGATGCGGGAATGATGAGGAGAGGTTTATGTAAGTTGGGCAATTGTGGTTGTCATTTCTAGAGAGAAACTCTATTGAGAGAAGCTCTCAAGCCAAAAGAGATGCAGTGGTAGATGGAAATGTACAGAAATAGCCAAGAGAATAATACGCAATGAGATGCAGTGCTCGTAATGTGCTATTTGTTTTGCTCTTTTCTGGTGTCTTGACTATAATTTTGTTCATTTTGGGTTGATGCTAGAAAACAATGGTTGAGGGAAAAGATTATTGTGAGCGCAAGATCAACTTGCTTAAATCGAATTTTGACCAACTGATCGAGGTATTTTCTATAGAATCTCCCATATGTTTGTTTATGTATTGCTGCTGCTTTTAGGTTTATGTTGTGTAGAAAAATGAAAGCTGTAGATCTTCAGAATAAATGAGATCGAATTTTTTATAGCACTTCAATTCTCAATGCGCTCCAGCTGTATAAAAGCGAGAAAAAGACTTTCATCTCCTTTAATTCTCTGTTTAGAACTAACAAATGATCAATATCAACTTTTTGTATGGGTATGACAGCAGGAAAACCTTGACTTAATTCTCCCCAGGGTTTTGATTTGCTGGAAAATCCTGTTAATTTGGCTCCATAGTTGATCTGATTGGCTGGAAAATCCAGTTAATTCAGCTCAGTAGTTGGTCTAATTCATGGTATATTGTTTCGTTTGTTTCCTTTTGTGTTTTGCTATTTCATTGCTACTGATATGCGATCTGAAGATTTGATCCCAATGAGCAAAACTAATCATTAAAAGCATTTCATGGTCTTGCTGGTAAAAACCCCTACTCTGACTTATTGTCTTGAATTGCATTATAGTATTGCTTCGAGGCTCTTTAATTTTGCATCACATATATCTGTGCTTGCATGTTAAGTCATGTATTAGCTTCTCTATGGAAGAAACAATATCATGTATTTGGATTTTAGATGAAGGGACTATGATGCATTTTCCTCCACATTCTTTAGGTTTCTTCCTTGAAATAGGGTACTCTAAATTTGGTCAATGATTTTACTGAGCTGCATCATGTCTCTACTCTCATTTAGTAACACCGTTGCAAAACTTTAATTGCAGCTTGCATCTAAAAAGAAAAATGTGGCAGATGAAGCTGGTGTGGTGCTGCAGACAAAATTGAAGCAGTTGTCACCTATGACATGAGGTTTGCTCATCTTTCTAGACTGTAATATCTCATTAGATTCTTGATTTTCTAGTATGGGCTTTGTTATTCTAATTTTATGTTTCATTTTAAACTGAATTCTATAGTTTTTTGTTTTATAATATAAAAAAACAGAGAAGAAAACATTTGATATTATGTTTTTAGCCACTGCTCTGAATGTATGCCTTCGGAGATTAGATTTTGTTCTCGACATTTCTTTTCTCTTCTATTTTCTAGTTAAAAAAAGAAAATCTGGAAATCCCTAAAAGATATAATTCGTTTACCGGTAAATTTCAATGGTTTATTAGCTGATGATTAAACAGAAAGGTTATTATGGATGGACTAGGCCTTGTTTACTGTCTCCAAATAAAGGGATCTCGTCTAGTTTATTTAGTTTTCATTTACATTTTTGACCAAAGCATGGGTAGCCAAATATGCATACATCCTGAAACCTCCCTGTGTTGTTGGCCCTGTGATAAATTAATTTTGGTAATCTGGCCACTTGCCGGCGAAAAGATATCCACAAGAGGTGTAGTGGTTGCTAGACTGCTGACTTTACCCGAGCATTCAATCTTTGCTTAAAGCTTCTTTACATGATAGTAACAATTAACCATTCTAGATTTTGAACCGCAAGGAGCAACTTAGACTTTAATATTGTACACTTAAAACTGAGAAGTTAACACGGAAGATCAAAGGAGTACACAATACTATTCTAATTATTCATGAAATTCAAAATTTACAGTAATGCCTAGTGTTTCTCTGCTATAATTGGGCCTCTTAGTTTTGTAGCATTTTAAGAAAAATAATATAAAAGCATGTCTGCATGTTTGCTAAAAATTTTTCCTCCCTCTCAAGATCTGAAACTTACACACTGTAAAAGAGTGTTATCTTATAAAAGAATAATTAAGCCCTCGGTTTTTTCTTTTTTTGGTCAGATATATGTTGGTTCTTCAACCGTTTAAATTGTTTCATAGGTTTTTGGCTTTTTCCAAGAATACTTATATCTTTTAAATTAACAAATAATATCGATCATTTTAGAGTTAGTGTATTATTTAGTTAACCAATCATCCAATATAGTAACAGTGGTACAGCACTTGAAATATGTCTCTTTTTTTTCACGTTATTTTCCCCTTCTTTTATTTTTTTTTGGCAATTATTGGAATAGGTGTGCAACTTTTCCCAAAATTTATGTTTATATTTTCACAACATATAAGGGATTGCATATACCAACTATTTATGGCTGGAACCCTCTTTAATTGCAGCGTGGAGGTGGATTTTGGAACACCAACAACTTGAGGACCAAAACGTACACTTATCAACACACATCTAAAGCCTGTTTAACGCACTTCTTTGTGGACGTCCAACGTGATTCTTAGTCGATTCATAAACAAACTAAATTAATAATTATAGCAAGAAACTCATATTTCTAACTTTAAAATACTGACGTTCAACAATTAGTAAACTTTGAAAAAAATTCTTTATTAAGTATAATTTTATTTAACCAATTAAATTAGTATTAAATTATAAATAAAAAAAACTTATATTATATATTGAATGAAATTAAGATTTTGTGGTTAAGTTAGTTTTTATTTTAGCTAATTTGTAATACTTTATAGTAATTTTATAATTAATTTATTATTTTTTTACAATATTTCGAAGGAATTATCTTTCAAGTTAGGGCTTCTTAGAAAACATAATAAACTTGCATATCATGTAGGTCTAGCGCTAGTTATACAATTATTAAAATTGAAAGAAAATTTAATTACTTTTAATAATTTTTTGAGTCAAAAATATTTATATTGGAATATTTACTAAATTTTAAGAATATCAATTGACTCTTACATAAATTAAAACAATTTTTTTTCTTAATTATAAGAATATTAGAAGACTCTTATAACAATTAGAGTTAAATAATTCAAATTTAGTTTATTACTCAACTTTTATTTTATACAATTACTTCAATTAAAAATTTTTTAGTTAAATAAAATTCTATCTAATTAATTAATTATTAAAAATTTTGTATATTGAGATAAAAAAATATAAAATATAAAAGAATTTAAAATTATATATTATTATTATTATTATTATTAATTATTTAATTTAATTTGATAGTATTTTATATTAATATTTTAATAAAAGTAGAATTTTAACAAAAATTCCATTGTTCTTTATATTCTATGAGATCAAACATGTGAATAACTAACATAATAACCCAATAATTATTCTATATTTATAATTTTAAATTAGTCTCTTACTATTTTAATATTTTACAATAAATTACAAATAATAATTCTCGATATTTAAGTAACACCAAAATACAAATTTTTGTTTGTTTGTTCTTTTTTTTTTTTTGGTACTCAATACTTTTTAAGTACTTGATTGTATTATATCAATCGTTGATGACACAAAATTTATGATAAAAGTGAGTTGGTTTTATAATTTTTTTTGCATTAGAACTATTTACTAGTTTAAAATCTAACTCTTCAGTAACCGAAACACATTAATTATAATCTAATGTACAATATGCTTTGTTTAAATTATGTTAATGATTATTTGTATACTTTCTTTAATCTCTAATTTGGAATAATGCTATGTTTTTGGGGCCCGACGTGGCACCTTGTAGCAAAACACATCTTGTGGGGAGGCATTAACAACATCAAATAGACAAACCTAAAATAATTTCTACAAATTTCTAATGAAATGGCATGATAGACAGAAAATATTACAGAAATTGCCACCAACAGGAGAAAATTTATCAAAGATGGCTAATATAAAAAAAAGAAAAAAGAAAAAAGAAAAAAGGGTTGATTTAGAACAAATGAGTTTTACGTTAAATATCACGTAATCTGTCTATGTTTCCGTAGTATTGAATTTTTTCACTAAATTTTATTTTAGGTCGTACTTTTATATAATGCATAAGATGTTATGCATACTTAAACGGCCTAATATTAAACAAAAAGTTTAGCCCAAAAATAAAATGTAGTTTCAATTTACTGAGGTGCCTAATGTAATTGTGGAAGAGGCTGAAGGATAGAAAACTCCTTTCCTTGGGACCCTAAAGCACGTTTCAAAACATAAATAACCCTCGAAGAATAAGACTGTACTGGGTGATGTGGTTTAATGTTATGCGATGAATTAATGTGGCTTAAACTGAGCGTTGTTGTGCAGTGTTCGTCTAGTTGTTAGATGTTCTGTTGGTATAGAACCCATTGGCAGTACACTGCATAAAACATAACAACAATAATGCATTATATATATATATAGAAGATTTACATCTACACCTTTTATTTAGAATGTAATAATAAATTGCACTCGTAATTTTTATGTATAATATGCTGCATTTCATGACTAATGAAAATTAGTCAACTAGACAAATTATGAAAATACCCATTAACTCCTTTACACTTCTTTTCTATTTGTGATTTATAATTCGAAAAATTTATGTCGAGTACCCTGTATTTGATGTACAATAGTAATTCGCACCTCCATTTTTTCCATGTAATAAATTGTACTCTAAATAACACGCTTAGTCAAATTTTGGTAGAAAAAACACTTGAAATATTTGTAACAAGGTGATTTTCAACGACATAGACAAACTAATATTTCATTATATTTCTATGATGTTTTCCCGTTACCTTTTCTCGTTTTGAGTATTAAGATTCTAAAACAAAATGGGAAATTAATAGAAGTTATAATTTAAATAATAGTAATTTTGAATTAAATACATTTTTAAATTGTAAAACTCTTATATATCCCTAGAATGTTTAAAGGTTTTTTTTTAGCATATTTTGATATCCTTCGGCAGCTTATTATATATTATTTTAAATTATAAAATATAGTTTTAAGATATATTTTCATTGATTTATTGAGTATTGATGACATAGCAATAGTTGCTTATTTCTATTAAAATTTTAAAACACTATATTTAATCATAATAATAAGATTAAATACTAATTTGGATAGAATTTTGATTAATATACATTAAAAATTTAATATAAAAATATATATATTCCATTAAAAAGACATAACACTTTAAAATCAATGTATTATTTATTAAATATAATTGATCAAAATATTTAATATTAACATGTATATTTAAGAAAGTATATATGTTCTAATGTTTTTTTTTTTTAGCTCTAAAATATCCATATTGTCAATTTATATGTATTAAAAATCATTTTAGTATATTTGTATCATTTATGATGACATTTTTATCATTATTTCAAATATTCTCTAAAAAAGACTTAATGGAGGGTATTATTTTTGTTATAAGAATTAAACATTAAGGTACAATTTGTTATATTTAAAAATTAGGAATATGACTTGTTATCACATCATAAATAAACAATAAGAGATATAAATTTCTTTTTTTTTTCCCTTGATCTTTCTAATCATATTTAGTGTACAACTAGTCATACATTCATATAATACGTTTTTTCATTTGCTTCTCATTAAAAAATTATGATACAAGAATATAAATTAATTGTTAGGAAATGAAAAATGATGAAATGAAAAGAATTCAATAAATAATAAGAACTTAAAAAACTTGATTTCGGGATTTTTATTTTTCTTAAAGAGAATAAAATCATTACATGATCAAAATTTAAAGTTCTTGATTGTTGTTAGCAGCATTAACAATAATAGCATCTTGCCCCATGGCACCATAATCTTAATTTTGACTTTACAAATCTTCAAAATATTGAAACTATCCATTAAGAAGAAGAAAAAGAAGAAGAAAAGGAGGAGATATGGCATAAGGTTTTCTTGTTTGAGCTAACAATTTTATAAAGAAAGCGTGACTTATATATAGATGAAGATTCCTCTATTTTTAAGATCTTGATTATCGGTAGAACAAGGCAAAAGCTATAAGGAGGATGTCTAGCACATAGAGAGAGGAATGAAATATAATAAGTATTTGGCTTCAATCGAAGTAATTTTGTAATATTTAATATATATATATATATTGATATTGGAAATCTTTACTCTTTTGTTTTCATCCCCATCTCTTTCTCTTCGTAGTTTTGAATCCAATGTATTTTTCTCCCTCCTTTGTTATTGTATTTCTCTCCAAGTGAAAAATTTTCCATAATTTTCAATCAAGTGTTGTGTGCTTCCATGTTATTGTTATCAAACCTTACTTTTACATGATTGTTTCTTTTTTGCCACTTAAGGTATTTTCTTACATATATCATTCATATTTTTTGCAATGTGGTTTTAGTATACTACATTTCTAAATTATTTTGCCTTAATTTTATTTTAGTTAGGTAACCCTTTTGAGTGCATAAGGGTAATGAAACCAATAGAACTTGCAGATTGCAAGAAATCTAGTATTTTGAGTCCCAATTCTTTAAATATGAACTTGATATTATGTAAAACTATCTCTTACTCTAATTCTTTCACTTTTGAAAGCTTTGAAATTTGTAGAATAGCAAATATAGAGGAAATTACTGTAAAAGAGTTTAACAAGGGGATAAATGACTAGGAATTCCAGAAGTTTAGAAAGAACAGATTTACAAACTTTCAAAATACAATTTTTTTTCATAAATGATTTTGCAATTAAAACTGAAGAAAGAGATGTATAACTTACAAAATCTTTTAAAACTAGTTATTTATTTTCTTAAAAATCTCTTCAAAACTAAAAATCAAACATTAAAAATATATTCACATAGGATTAGTACAAATAGGAATCAAATCCTTTACAAAAGAAGAGCTAAACACTTCAATCCTAATTGTTCTTTGAGACACTATATTTACAAACTTTTAAGACTCCTTACTTAATTTTGTTGAATCTAGTCTTTGTAGTGGATTAATTTCTTTCAATTGCTATCCAAACTTAACTATTTCTTTAAGTGAAATGAATGTTTTGCAAAACATGATTTTATAAATCAAAATACACAATTATAACATACTAAAAGGATCAATTGTAGTTGCATTAATTTTCAAAATTCATTACAGAATCATAATTTTTGCATTTTCATCCAATATAGTTCCAATCCTAAAAAGGTGAGACCTATCTTTTACAAATAAACATTACTAGATCAAATACTATTATCTCCAGATCCATCCAGTGGAAAGACACTACTCTTTTAGATGACTAGATTCTAGAGGGAGTAGTAAAACTTTAGCTACAAAAACAATTTGACCTAAATACAAAAATCTCCAAAATAGACTAATTTGAAAATGGTAAATTTGTTTAAACCTTCAATAGAAGATCTATTAGTTATAGATTTACAAAAGGAGCCTCCATATCCTCTATGAGGGACTTAAGACATATATTGACTATTCCTTTTACTATAAATCTTTCCTTTAAACCCCATATACCATTATAACCACCTAGATTCTTTACCTTAAATTTACCAAATACCTTTTTCCAAATTGCAAACTACAACACAAATTTTTCTCATTCTATTTATATTAACCCTCTAAACTAATCGCCTTTAGCCTCATTAACCTCATCTGTTATAGTAGAAAATATTTCAAATGAGTTGCATGTTTTACAAAAAGAATTTTAAGTTGATAGAAAATACTTACATGATGATTTTTATTCTCTTTATAACACAAAGAAAAAGGAATGGTTTTTTAAAAAATTTTCATAAGAATGTCAGTATATTTAAAATCATTTTTACAATTTTATTTCTAAACAAAAAGTGCATATTTTGTTTTTTGGTTTGAAATTTATGCACCTTAAAATCATATTTCATATCCTTTCAAAAATACTTCAAATCTTATTAATTCCTCGATATTTCAAATCCTGTTACTTCCTTGAACAAAATAAAAGAATGGTTTACTGTCAATGACAATCTCATAAAGGTAGAGCATCCATCTCTACAGAAAATTAAGATGACCTTTAATGAAAAACTATTGAATTAGCCTTATACAAAATACCTTAAAAAAATGATTCTTATGAAAAACTCTTCAAAATGATTATTTAGTAAAATAATTTTTCCAACACTCATTTACATACTTTAGGAACCCAACTAAACTAATAACATGGAAGAACACAATATTTTATTGTAAATCATGAAAAAAATTTCATTAAGAGACAAATAAAACAAGAAAAGAGGGAGAAAAATACATTAGATTCAAAACTAAGAAGAGAAAGGTAGTATAGGAAGAAAAAGATGAGGATGAAAATGAAGGAGTAGGGATTTCCAAAATTTATTTTTTCCAATTTGTCCCTTTTGGTTTGATAATGCCTCTTTTTATAGACAATTTGCCTCACCTTTTCTTCAGCAATTGTTTTGTTATTTTGTTAAGCTAGCAGTTACGAGAAGTTAATCTAAAACTACCAAAATTTGTTTTGTCTTTTTGTTGAACTAGCAATATAAGTAATTTGTTTAAAATCTATCCAGTATTATCGAAAGTCACTTTGTTAAACTGACAATTATAAGCAATTTGTTTGAAATCTATTTAGTACCACCAAAAGTTGTTTGTTTTTCTTTTTCCTCCTTTTCTTTTCCTCTTCTTTTTTTTTTCCTTTTTTTTTCTTCTTTCTTTTTCCTTTTTCATAGTTTTTCTCTTTTTTTTATTTGATTTGTGAAAGGATCCCAAAATAGTCATCCTCATTGTTTAAGAGGAAATTAGGCTCAATTTCTTTAAATTGGGTTATAGAGTCATGGTTCAAAAAGGTTTTTGATTGGGGTAACAATTGTATTATTGTAAAACATTCATCTTTGATTTAGGCTACGATTAAGAGAGTTATAACATAGGACTTTTAGGTTAGGAGATAAGAAGGGAATCTTTTTTCATCATTTAAGGGTCCATATTGGGATTTGAACATGTTATGACTATCTTGGGTTTCAGGGATGAGAATATCCGAAGAAGAACCAAAATAGTTCCACCATTGTTTAAACCAATTAGAAATTTTTGTGGAATTGATTTTGGTGTCAAAATAGAATAGCCAAAAATGACTGCCCTTTAGTTTTGAATAAGGAAAGCATTATACCATACTTGTTGGTAATCTTAATATAAGAAATACAAAAAATAGTTATTTTTATTTTGAAAGAAACTAAGAAGTGTTTTGGCTTGGAAAGTTCTTATCCGCATTACTTAGGATGAAAGATTCTTTATATATGAAAAATGAAGTAAGCAAGGTTAGTATGAGACTTCTCTATATAAAAGTGTTTGAATTTTGCCGACTCTATTATTTCAATGATAGCCATATAATATGGTTATAATTTTGAAAAGTCTTGGGGTTTAAATTACCACTCGATATGGAAGATTTTTGAGATGGTGTTGAAAGGATCTTTATCATAGAATCTTACTTTTATACTAAAAATATTTTGGAATTGGGGTTTAAGTAGGTAAGGTGTTGACTTTTTGTAGGATTTTGAGGTAGCTATCTATTTTAATGAAGAAGGTACTTCTATTTAGAGATAAGGGTTTAGAAATTTACTTTTCAAAGTTCCATAGATGTCTTGTAGTTTAAGAGGCCTTGTAAAGTTGTAAGCAAGTCTAGATTTGTAGATATTTTCTATCTGTTGTTGGATTTGTAAATTTTTTTGGGAGGATTGGGCTTCCTGATATTTGGTAGTTTGTTAAATCCAAATTTTGATGGATTAGGTTGAAATTGGTTTTGGAGTGGTTTATATTCTTGATTAGGCCAAAGCTGTGGGTTTTGGGGTATTGCTTGGGTTTTCTTTTAAATTTTGTTAAGAAGCTTTTCTTTTGCTCTTGAGTTCCTTGGCATGGGTTTTATTTTGAAGGAATTCTTTAGTTAAGAAGTCTAGAATGGAATTGCTTTCTTCCTTTATATATTCAATTTCAAAATAAAAAAATGAAAAGTATAACTTACCATTTGGAAAAAATATGTTTTGATGCAACATTTTAAACATTTATTTTTAAAACTTATTTTGTAAATTTACAATTATTGCAAGGAAAAAAATTTTAATCTAATAAGTCACTTTGAAATTTTGTAATGCATATGACAATGGAAGGGATTTCTTTTTTGATAGTAGAATAATTGTTTTGGATATTATTCTAATGTGCAGATGCAAATTGGACAATCTCTTCCTTACCATATCTAACTTGTTTGAGAATACCTTTTTATCATAAATCAAAGGCTTCTATTTCAATTATTTTTGAAGATAAAAGGTTTAGGAGATAATATAAGAAACTTTTAGACTCAGATTTTGATTTGTTAGACTAAAGTAGTGTGCTGGAGCATTTATGAAGTAAGGGTTTTTCTTAAGATGATCATGTAAAAGTTTTGTAGTACAACTAATATTAAGAATAAACTCTAAGACATAATTAAGGTTTCCTATAAATCGTTAAAGTTGGAATTTTTTAGTAATTTTATTAAAAAACTTATTAACAAAAATTAAAAATCTTTCTATAGGGGTAATAGTTCCCTGAGTAATTTAATGTCTTAAAAATCTAACTCTAGTATGAAAGAGAGAGTTATTAAATTGGGATATTACTAGTCCTTTTTGTTTGGTAGCTAGGAAAAAGGTTTGTAAATGATTGAAATGCTACTTGATTGAGTTTGAAAAAAATAAGAACATTGTCTATATAAACAAAGTAGAATTTTGAATAAGATTGGAAAATATCATTCATAATTCTTTGAAATTCTAAAAAGGCATTTTTCAAGCCAAAAGGCATGACATTCCATCGTATTATCCAAATGAAACTGTAAAATATGTTTTCAAATGGTCTTTTAGTTTGATTTGCATTTTTTAAAATCTAAACTTTATGTCAAACTTTGAGAAAATAAAGGTAAAATATAATTTTTGTAACAAGTCTTTCTTGTTCAAAATAGGATATCTAATTCATTTGAGGGTTTTGTTGAGAGATTTGTAATTAATAACTAACTTAGGTGTGCCAAGTTCTAATTTAGATTATAACATAAAAGGTAGCATAGTGTCACGTGGGAAGTTTGTGTCCAAATCATCCAGCAAGTGAGAAGGCAGAATTTTGGGCTAGGAAGACTCCTTGTGGGCTGTCAGTAATGTTCAACCCCTTTTTTGCTACCAGAGAAGGCACTGGAAGGTGTTAGAAGAGTGCAGAAGTGCCTGGAAGTGGCTAGAGTCCAGAAACTTCCAGTAAAGGCCAGCTGGGCATTTACTAGAACCTTCTTGACAGTTTGTAATTATTAAGCTCTAGAATATTCCTTGTAAATATCTTAAATGTTTAAATTGTAGCCATACATTGAGGAAGTGCAGTCACTATAAATAAGCCATTCCTCCCAACTGTAGATACTTTTGGTAGCCACTCAATACATCTCACTTGTAAAGCTTTCTCATGCTCTCTATTTTCCAGTACTCATAAATCCTTTTACTTGCCTTCCAAAACATTTTCACTGAATTACTCAACTCTCTTTTAGGCTTACTTAACTCATCTTCCCTTACAAGATTGATTAAGTGTCGCGTGAGTTAGCACACACGCAGCTTAACTCTGTGACAATGGGGCCATCGTGATTGTGATTTTGAAATAAGGTTCTTTGATTTGAGATCTTGGATTTCCAAACTATAATGATTTTTTAGTTTAGAATTCATTTGGATAGGTCGAGTTTTAGTAGGGATTTATTTTTTATCAAAATTGGGTTCATAAGGCAAGTCAATTATTTGTTGTTTTCTATTTCAAAAGGCATTTGGGTGTTCAGATTATGATTCATTTTAAATTTTTTGTTTTAAAAAATAAATTTTTTCTATAGTTTTTAGATCTTAGAGTTGGTTTTGATCCCTTTTAACAAATCATCTTTCTATAAATTGAGAAGATGATATTGTTTGACTTGTATGATTGTATAAATTTTGTTTTGGTAAATGAAATAAGCTTTTATGAGGCTTACATTTCTTGTTTTTTGGGCTTTTATAAAGGGAAAATTAAGTTTCTAAGATTTTGTTTTGAAAGACATATTGTTGTAATTGATAGTATAAAGGGTAATAAAATTTATAAAGGATGTTCTTAAGATTATCATGTGATAAATGTTTTCAACTAAAACAAAAGAAGTTCGAAGTTGAAAATTTTTGTTTTGAATAAAAGTAGTGACTTTGTTGGTAATGGCCATTTTATAATTATTTACAGTTAAAAGTTTTTTGATGGTTTTTCCTTGAAATTTTCTTGGTACAATGCCTTAATGTAGTTTATATTTGCACCAATGTCAAAAGGGACAATTGTATCAAATTTGAAATTATTTAAAAAAATTAAAGTAATTTTGATAAAATATTTTCTCAAAGTAACTTGTTTTAGAGTAAAAGGAAAATCATTTAAAACTTTCCTCAAATTTTAAAGTTTTAGGTTTTGTTATTTTGGTTCCTGGTCATCATCTTAAGTTTCTTCTATTTTTAAATGTTTTGTAAGGAGAAACTGTAGAATTTTTTTATCCTTTTATTAGTTCTACTTAAGTTCTTTAAGTTATATTTTACCAGTTTTGATTTCTATTTGTAGTTCCTATATTGTAGGGTTAGGTGTTTTCATGTTTCTTTTTGTAACTATTATGGTAAGATTATAAGGTGCTTTAGAGGTTAAAAGTAAGATAGAAGAATTTTTGGGTTTCGGTTCTTAGAATGTTTGAAGAAGCTTTTCTAAGTATTCTTTTTGTAGGTTAGGGTCTATAATGTATTCAATAAGGTCAAGTAAGGTTTGTTGGTCTTTGATAAGCATATTAATTTATTAAATTTCAATTTCTATTTTAGATAAGGTGGTTTGGAATTCATTTATTAGGAAGAGTTCTTTATCTAAATATTAATCTAAAGAGTCCAAGTTAGAGTTTTAAGTGTTTTGGAGAACGACTTTTAATTTGTTAATGGTTTGTTCTTCTAATTATAGTTCTTGTATCTTGCAACGAATTTTGTAGTATCATGTGTCCTTTTTTGTCACATCTATGACAAGTTATTTCTTGTGTTGGCTATCTTAAGGAAAAGGGTTTTGATTTAGGTATTTTAGTTTTCCTTGGTTTACTATAATAGGATTGTTTATTGGTCTATTTGTGGGTAATTTTACAATACTGTAGGATTTTGCAAAAGGCTTAACGAATTTTTTCTTATTAGGTTATGTGACTTTAGGAATGCTTAGGTTAAGTTGTTGATAAAAAGTTCCTTCTTTAATGCAAGAGTATTTTAGTTCCCATTTGATATGTTTTTGGAGTTTGAGATCTTGGTAAATTTTAAATCCTTCTTGTTAGGTGTAACTAATTAGTTTTCTATAAGTTAACTCACCATAAGAAATAGGGTTTCCAAAGGTGGTTATGAGGGTATTCCTAGTTTTTTCTTCCAATAATGTTGGAACTCTAGTTAGAACTTTTTCTTTTTAGAATGCTTGGTTTAATTCTTCTTTAAGCATGATTTTAGTAAGAAAGGTATTTTTGTAATTTTAGAATTCATTGAACTTCTTATGTCTAACATTGCTAAGTAATTCAATGTTTTTATCTTTAAGATGTGAAAAGTGTCTTATAAAATGTAAAGAGATGGTTAGAATGAGACAAGTAATAAAATCTTCTATCATGTTTCCTAGACTATCAAGAATAGGAACATTGACTTTTGTAGTTTTAATTGATTCTAGGATTTGTGATTATTATTCTAAGGTAAGATGGTAATCTCATCATCCTTTTAACTTTCTTGAAAATTTTGCTACGAGGAATTCTACTACAAGCTTATCTAAAGTTTGGCTTTCGGCTTTGTAGGCATAGCTACTATGGTCATTTGTTGAAGGAGACTTAGGATGTTTTACTTAGACATACCATATATATTTTATTCGTAAATGGAAGAGACATTGAATTTGTACTGATCCAAGGTGTTTGGTTTGTTTTCTATATCTAAGTTAGGGGTTATAAGGCCAAGGATTGGTTTTGGCCAATACAAAAGTTTTAATTAGGGTTTTTAGTGAGGGTTCTATTTCTAAGTCTTGTACTAACATATTTACTTCTTTCTTGTTTATATTAAAAGATAAGGATTTTAGGTTAGAAAAATATGTTTTGATAGTTTGAACAAATTCATTGTGATTTTTCAAAGTTGTACTAGGTTTTAAAATTTGGTAAAGTTTAAATACTGAGTGTTTTATTTTATCTGTGATTGGTTTTAAGATTGCTGTTTGGTTTTATCTATATATATAGATATATTAAAAAAAGTTATTAATTGATACATAAGACTATGATAGACTTGCCTACATTGAATTAATCTTTTTTTTTTCCTATTTTCCATTTACCTTTCTTTCATTTCCTTTTCTTTTTCATTTTTTCCCCTTTCCTTCCCCTATAAATCTTGACATCCCACCTTTTCTTTCATCTTCTTCAAGCAATTGCCAAGCCTCCCTTTCCTCACCATCCACCATCAACCATCACTATTAGATCGCTAGCCACCTCTTTTTCCATGTCATCCCCTTGCCTCTTTCCCTCTCCTGAGTTGCCACCTCTCTTCCTCTCCTCCTTTCGCTTAGTTTCTTGTTATTTTTTAGCACTTATATACAAAAGTTGTTATTGGTAATCATAGTTAGCATTGTGAGCCATTTTACCACTATTTCCTCTTACCATTATTGCCATTACTATCACTAAGCATCCTTTTCCCTTTCCTTTACATAATTTTCCTAAAATAACTTTCTTAAATTCCTAACCCCAATTTCTTTAATTTTCGTCAAATTCAAGATTGATTGGTGAAATTGAAACTCTTAAAGTATATCTAATTGTAACTAAGGGTTAATTAAAAGAGATTTAGAGCCTATAGTTAAGATTTGAAGGAGATTTAGGCTTTGTAGAAGTTCAATTAGATGATGGGAAAGTTAAGATTCAATATTTGAGAGAGAATAAGATGATTAGAATTAAAAATTTGACTTGACAAATGTATATATATTGGTTACATGTAGAGAAATTCACCCATTTATGTTACCCACTAGTTGTGTTTGTGCTAGTATAACCATCATATAGTGGGAAGGCCAACTTATGTTAAAAAGGGATGTTGCTTGATACCTAAATGCATTAATTTAACTAAATTATGATAAGTTAGAGATTCCAAGAGGGCAAAGTATCATTATATATATATTTTTTCTAATTATTTTATTGATGCTAAAACAATCTCCTATTCATAATTTAATTGTAGGATCAATAAAGGCCATACCATCATCCTTTTAATCATAGTCGTAATAGAAATTTTGCTTTTGATCTGTGAGTAGTTATAATATGTATAATGTGCTAGGTATATTTAGTAAAAAGGAAATGTTTTTGGGAAATATAGTTAACTTACAAATAATTGGATTGATAATTATTTCTAAAATAAATAAAAACCTCTAAGTAAACTAGCCGACTTGTTGAAACTAGCTTATATGTATTTTTATCATCGATTGCATTTATTTGATTAGTTTGTTTATAAGACTTTTGAGGTCATCGAAAACCCTAAGGTTTTTTAGGATGAGTTGAACTTTTAACTTCATTTAAGCCAAACATGTGATGGTAATTTATTAATTTATTATTGGTGATGACATTATGAGATTAAAACCTCTTGTTGGCTTATTTTTTAAATATGGTGGGATTATTGGTGATGATTAAAGAAAAATATTTTTATAATTAAAATCAACCTTTGGAAAATAAGACAATTAAAACTCATTACTCATAATTGTTGTATTGTATTATATGTTAACTTGTACGGACATATTTAGATAAAAATGTGATTGTTAAATGCTTAGTTAACTAATTGGGTAGTAGTTAATGTGTACATCACATTAATTGGTTATATGCTCTATTTATTACATGCCTTGGCATGATAAGGGAGATTTAGGTGTGAATGACTAGTTAGTTATGATATGACATATGTATATATATTATATATGGATATGATTGGATAAAAGTGTTTAGCCCTGTTATCTCTCTTCATTTATGTTTAGAGTTTCACTTATTATATACGTACATAAACAGGTAGTATCCAACTACGTTTTTGATTATTATATTCATGTGTCATTATGCATATTTTCGATTAGTATAACATCATATTTTATTATGTTATTCTTTAGCCTTTTTTCATATTATGCATATTATAATTGCTTATTGAGTTATAAGATGTAAAGTAAACCAATAGAATTGCAAAAAATGACATTAACAAAAAAATAAAACTATAAAAAGATATTATAATGGATTAATATATTATTTTATTTGTAATTTTGTGTGTTTTATCAAATATAATTTGACCTTTAAAAAGTAATAATTTAGTAATTTAGAAATCTTTTTATAATAAATTTAGTCAACTATTAAACTAAGTTAATAAAAAATATTTAAGTTGTTGATATAATGTACTGATAAAGAAAAGAAGTCCAGATGTATTAAAAACAAAATGGTAACAAGAAAATACATAAGTCCAAATAAGGAACCATATAAGCTAAATTGAAGGCTTTAGCTCTCATGTTGATGCTTTAGTTTTTCGAATCCATAAAGATTCTTGTTAAGATAAAAAACAATAATGAAGATGATAATTAACATACAAATATTTCAATAAATAAAAATAAAACTATTTACAAGTTAAGGGTGTAAAGTAAATCAAAAGAACTGTCTAAAATGTCATTTAAAAAGGCTAAAGAATAACATAAATTTTCACTTTTTTTTTTTCAACTAGCTTGTCATTAATGTGGTCATCCTTTGACATCTTTGGATTTTTAGCATAGATTTAAGGTATCGTATTATAGTTTACTTTGTTCTTTTCTATCATTAGCACTTAGCAAGAGTCTTCTTATTTATAATAATGTTATTAGTAGTTTTCATAGTACTTATTATTACTTCAAGTTATGAATTAAAGGTTTAGGCCTTTTGAAATTTTAATTTTATGTTATAGGATTATGGATTATATTGTTATGGATTTAGTAGATAATCTCTTTGCACAAGTTGTGAATAATATTATTTATATTTTGAAACAAGTATGGAATGTCATTGTTTTCTTTTCCTAGGTTTGTGTTGCCATTAACAAGTTAATTGCCTTAGTTAACATGCTAAGCATGGCCCCTATTTTAGGTCATGACAAAGTTAGTATTAGAGTTTTGGCTTATTTCTTTACACTTATGCTTTATATTCAATGTTTAGGAATACATATTTTACTTCTTCTTGGAATATGGTGAAGCACTTTATCATGTCTTGTTTTTGTAGAATAAGTAAACCCACTTCCTTATGATTGTTTGACTAGCATAACATAGGTTTACACTTACGTTGCATACCTTAGGTTAGAATTTGTATTTTTTTAATTATGTATTTTTCATTTTATTAAATATTAATGAACAACTTAATGCCAAAACAAAAAGCTTTATATTTTATAGGAAAAAATGTCACCTTAGAATAAGAAACCTTTCTTATAGAGAAAAGTTGTGCCAAATGAAAGGTCAACTTGATATAACCTTACTCCTTAAACCATACCTAATAGGGGTGATCTAGAGTAAATGTAACAGAGGCTGAGATTCTGAATGAACTATCTCAGAATGATGTTATACCACCATTTAACTTGAGCATTGGTACCTTTAAGGGATTTATTATAGAGGACATAACTAGAGATATTAAAGGCACTAATAAAGCTATTTAGAATTTGGTTAAGGACTTAGCTTAGCAATAAGGATTGCCTCTTTTGCTACTTGCTACATAAGCATTTGGGTAAAGTAATAAAGTTAATAGTGCTTCATTTGAGTTTTTTAAGACAAAGCCTCCAAGTTTTAATAGTCGAGAGACCAAGGATCTAGAGATTGGTTAATGAAGATGGAAAGGCAACTTTAGTTAATGGGTGTAAACACTTACTAACAAACAAAAGTAATAACTTATAAGTTAAAGATTTTGCATTAAACTGGTATAATGGCTAAAAGGAGACTCCAGCAAACAAGGAAACTAAAGCTTTTTGGAATAGGTTTTAGGTAGCTCTTTTTGATAAATTTTTCCCTTAAAGCATTAGAGACCAAAAGGTCTTAGAGTTTGAGACTTTGAAGTAAGAAGCTAGGACAGTTAATGAAGATATAGATGAGTTTTTAAAGTTGTCCAAGTATTCTACTTATCTAGTTTTAGATGAGAAAATATGGGTAAAGATGTATATTAGAGGCTTGAATGCTAGTATGTTTTGAATTTTTTCTATTATGGAGTCTTAACCATTGTTTGTAGTTATTGATCATGCTATAGTCATTAAAGAAGGTGATCAGGAAGATTAGGAATGCATTTAACATTATAATAACCAAGCAAATTCTCATACCTAAGGACAATTGTTTGGAAGTGATTTAAAGGTAGAAGAGTTGGTATCATTTTTTAAAGTTAAAGTTAACCTCGACCATATTTTAAAAGGATATAGTAGTAGATTAGTAGATCTAATAATAGGTTAAGTGCTTTAGATCATACCTAGAGTTCCAATCATTCCATTGAGGGACTTAACATTTGTCATTTTTATGGCAATCAACATATAAGTTCATGCAATTGTCAATTTAGGTTTTGTTTTCATTTTAGATAGATGGGATAAATGGCTTAAGGTTGTCTAATGAGAAGGCCTCAAGGATCTTTAAGGACATCCCAATCATCAGTTGCATCACTTTTTTGTATAGGACAAGTAAATGGCCAATATGGTGGATACGAAGGTCATGACATTAGTGCATCATCTAATAGACATTTTACTAGTTCTGAGGGATATGGAGTTATGAGAGCTAGTAATTTAGGTAAAGGATAGAGTGGCAAAGGATAAGCAAGAACATTTGCTATGAATTAAAGAAACCTAAGACCATCCAATTTTATAGTGACAGGCATCATTTTTTTAATTTTAAAGGGAACACACTTTTATATCTTCTAAATTGATTTCCTACATAAGAGCTAAAAAATTATTAAGGAGAAAATGTTTAAGGTATCTAACTTAGTTTGAGATTTTCAAGAGAGCACTCTTAATTTAAAGAGTGTACTAATAATTAATGAGTTTATAGAGGAATTATTAGTGTTACCATTTAAGAGAAAAATTAAATTTTGCATAAATATAATTTTTAGTCTTAGTTAATATTGATGCCACCTTATTAGATGACACTAGCATGAGTTTTTGGTGATACTTTTTTGCCTTCCTAATACTTTAATAGCCTTTTTGGACTTCAAGAATAAGGTATTTTGACCATTCGTAGACCTATTTATCATTGTCTTCATTGATGATATTCTAGTTTACTCCAAAACATAAGAAAAGCATAAACAACAATTAAGGGTAGTACTTTATACATTTAAGGATGAATAGTTATATGCAAAATTTAGTAAATTTAAGTTTTCCTTAAATAGTGTAACATTCTTAGGGCATGTGGTGTCTATGAATAAGATAAAGATAGATCCCAAAAAGATAGAAATAGTGAAACAATGGCCAAGATCAACCATAGTTTCTGAGGTTTGTAGTTTCTTGGGATTAACTAGGTATTATAGATGGCTTGTTTATTACTTCTCTAAAATAGTACCACTATTTACTTAGTTGACATAAAAGAAGGTCAAATTTGAGTAAAATGATGAATCTAAGTAGATATTTCAATAATTAAAGGAGTACTTACCTTTTACTCTAGTGTTGTCACTTATGTTAGACTTTTGTGGTTTCATTATGTACTATGATGCCTAAATAATTAGTTTAGGTTTAAGAAGAATAAGCAAAATTATTCCACTTATGACTTGGAAATGGTGATAGTAATATCTTCATTAAAAGGGGGATATAGTATTTGTATGGTAAGGCTTATAAGATCATTACAGATTATATGTGTTTTAAATATATTCTTTAGCAAAAAGAGCTAAATTTGTTGCAAAGTCAATGAATATAATTATTGGGTGACTATGATCTCTTGGTTAATTACCATCTAGGTTAAGCTTATGTGGTGGTAGATGCTTTAAGTAAAAAGTCTATAGGAAACTTAGCACACATTGACTTAAAAAAGTGATCGATAAGGAAAGAATTGCATGGATTAATGGATATAGGGTTAAAGATGATGGTGGAAGAGTTAGGAGCATTGCTAGCTCACTTTTAAGTGAAGCCCAAGCTTATGCACATAATTACTATAGCCAAAGATTAAGATCCTAAACTAAGGAAAGTAATTAGTGATTTAATGAATGGTAAGACTAATGGGGTACTAAAGGTCAAAAGCTGATTTTTTATTATAGATATAGATGGTTTAAGAGAAGAAATCATGAGAATGATGCATAATTAGCTTATATAATGCACCATAATGTGAATAAGATGTATCATGATATGCAAAAGTTTTATTGGTGAGAGAACAAGTAGAAGGACATAGTTGAATATGATTCTAAGTGTCTTATGTGTTAATAGGTTATGATCGAGTACTAAAAGGGACATTTCAGCCTCTTCTTATTTATAAGTGGAAATAAGAGAGTATTATGATGGACTTTATAATAAATCTACTACTTACAAAAGAATGACATGATTTTCTTTAGGTTATTATATATAGATTGACAAAGAGTGCTTATTTCTTGTCAATTCACAAAACTTACGTGTATTGACATTTAGCTTAACTATATAATCATCTCATATGCTTCCATAGGGTGCCAGTATCAATATTATTAAATAGAGGACTTTAATTCACCTTTTGGTTTTGAAAGAAATTTCAAAAGCTCATAAGTATTAGGTTAGATTTTGTATGGTATTTCATTCTCAAACAAATAAGTAGTTTGAATATGTTATCCAAATTTTAAAAGATATGCTCAGGACATGTACAATAAACTTCAAGGGAAGTTAGGGCCAACATCTTTCTCTCATTAAGTTTTTTTATACCAACTACTTGTTCACCATTTAAATGACACCCTACTAAGTTTATACAATTGTTAGTATTAATCATCTTTGTATTGGGGAGAACTCAGAGAAAGGAAATAGTTGGAATTAGTCTTAGGACCTGAGGGGTTAAAGCAAACCTTAGACAAAGTTCAAATCATTAAGGATTAAATGTTCACTGCTTGAAGTTGTCAAAAATCTTATGATGATTAAAAGAGATGGGAGTTAGAGTTTATGGTTAAAGATATGATATTTCTAAAGGTTTTTACTATAAGAGGAGTGGTTTATTTTGTTGAGAAGGGAAAGTTTAAATTGAGATATATTAACCCTTATGAGATTTTTAAACTTATAAGCACAATGGCCTATAAATTGGCTTTCCCATCAAATATTTCTAGAGTGTATCCCTTGTTTCATGTGTTAATGCTTCAAAAATATGTGTATGATCAATGACACATTATAACATTGTGACCAATTAAAATTCAAGAGAGTTTATTGTATGAGAAGCATTATGTTTATTTATTAGAGTGTTATGTTAGGAAGCTACATTCAAAAGAAATGCCTTTAGTGAAGGTGTTATAAAATAATCCTTTAGAAGATGAGTCAACATAGGAAGTTGAAATTGACATAAAGGCATGTACCCAAACCTATTTTATAATGGTAAGTAAGCCTTTATAAAAATTTAAGGATGAATTTTATTAAATAAGGTAAACTATAATATTTGACCAAAAAAACTATATGTTGTAAAAAAATTGATATGTTGACATATAAGATTATGTTAGACTTGTCCATATTGGATAAATCTTTTTTTTTTTTTGCTTTTCTCCTTTTCCTTTTCTTTTTTTCTTTTTCTTTTTCTTTGCATTTCCTTTTCCTTATTAAAATTGTGACCTTGCCTTTTCTTTTTATTTTTTCGTTCATCTTTTTGAAGCTAACACCATCCCTTGCCTCCCTTGCCATCTAGCACCAACCATAACCACTAGATCACTGATCACCACCTCTTCCACATCATCCACCCACCTTCTCTCCTCTCCCAAGCTGCCACCCTCCTTCCATTCCTCCTTCCCCTTAGTTTCTTGTTTTTTTTATAGCTCTTACATATAGAGCCATCACTTGAGCCAACTTGTTGCCCTCCATCAAATATCTTGTTCACTTTCCCCTCTTATAATTTTCCCAAAATGATTCCTTTAAATTCTTAACCTTAATTTCTTTAATTTTTATCAAATTCAACATTGATTGGTGAAATTAAAGCTATTAAGGTACATCTAATTCTAATTGGGGATTAATTAAAGGGAATTAGATCTTGAAGTTGAGATTTGGAGGAGATTTGAACCCTAAGCATAAGACCTACGAATTTTGTAGGTAATTAGTGATTTTGGCTTGATTATTGATGAATTAAAATTTGTTTAGGCTTTGAGAAAGTTGAGTTAGATGTTGGGAAAGTTAAGATTAAATATTTGAGAGAGAATGAGATGATTGAAATTGAAAAATTAACTTGGAAAAGGTATAATTATTGGTTGCTTATAGAGAAATTTGGCCATTAGCATCACACATAAATTGAGTTTATGCCAATAATTACATTAAATAAGGGGAAGGCCAACCTATGTTAAATAGGAATGTTGCCCAATACTTGAATGCATTAACTTAGCGAAATTACAATAAGTTAGAGATATTGAAGGTCAAAGTATCATTTCATACTATCTTTTAATTATTTTATTAATGCTAATTTAATTTCTCATTCATAATTTGATTATAGGGTTAATAAAAGTCATACCATCATCTTCTCAACCATAGTAATGATATGAATTTTTCTTATGATCTATAAGTAGTTATAATATGTATAATATGATAGGTATATTGCACATATATGTATTAAAATGATTACTTAATTACTATTTAGTAAAGAGAAAAATCATTTTTGGAAATTTAGTTAACTAACAAGTTATTGGCTTTGTAATTATTTCTAAGATGAATAGAAATCCCTAAGTTGAGAAGAGTGACTTATCGAAACCAACCTATATATATGTATAATTGATTTTAATTTTACTATGGTCAGATTGGTTGGTTTACGAGACTTTTGATATCATTAAAAATCACAAGGTATTTTTCAATTGATTTTAAGATAAGTTCAAAAAATTTTTTTATTTAAATTGAACATGTCATAGCTATTTATCAATTTATGATTGGTAAAAAACCTCCCTCTGTGGTTTATTTTTTAGATATAGGGAGGTTGGTGACAATTAAAGGAAAATATTTTTATAACTAAAATGAACCTTTTGAAAATAAGACAATTAAAACTTATTTATTAATAATTGTCACATTTTATTATATATTAACTCTCACATACATATTTAGATCAAGATGTAACCGTTGAATACTTAGCTATCGGATAGACTAATAGCTAATGTGTTTATTAATTATGGGCTTTGGTGTGATGGGACGGATTTAAGTGTGAAAATTTGGCTAGCCATGGTGGCATATGGATATATATACATATATTAAACATAGAGGGTAAGAGATAATAAGGATAAACACTTTTATTTAATTATATGTGTACATGTGTGTGTGTGTGTGTACATGTTTACACACACACACACACACACACACATATAATTACATAAAAGTGTTTATTCCCATTACCTCTCACCTTTTATGTTTGAAATTTCACTTATTATATATGTATATATATAAGTAATACTTAATTTACTTTCATTTATATACATTTTTTTATTATTATAATAAGATATTTTATTGCATTATTATTAATTAATTAATCTTTTTTCCTAAATTTTGCATATTTTATTCATTAAGTTATCATACTTATTTTATAATTTTTAACATTTCTTTTTAGCTAACTGATCATCCTCCAACATCTTTAGATTACTATTAGAGATTTGGAGTAGTGCATTACAATTTACTTTGTTTATTTCTATCATTAGTGCTTTGCTAGACTCTTTCTATTTATAATCATGTTATCAATAGCTTTCTTAGTACATATTATTACCTCAAGTTATAAATTGAAGGTTTAGACCTATTGACATTTTGAATTTATGCTTTGGGATTATGAATTATGTTGTTTTAAATTTGGTGGATAATGTCCTTTTGCATGAGTTGTGAACGATATTATTTATATTTTGAAATAAGCATGAGATGTCATTATTTACTTTTCTTAGGTTTGTGTTGCCTTTGGTGAGTTAATTACCTTAAGTAATGTGCCAATCATTACCCCTATTTTAAATCAAGAAAAGTTGTGATATATAAATTTGATGAGGCTGACTCTTTTGGCTTATGTAATGAATATGAAATAGTTTAAAAGAAAAATTGTATTATCTTTAATTTGTTTATATTATAAAGCAATAAAATGTATAAAAATAATTATACATCTAAAGCTTGGTATATAGAGGTTAGTGTTTTTAGACTTCACCCATTTCAATGATAATGATAAATTGAAGTAAAAAGATAAAGAAATTAAAAATGATTAATCTTATTTAATGTCTTGCCTAATATACAACATTTTATGTCAAGAGTATCTTCTTGAATTACAAAAAAGCTCTCAATATACAATTATAGCCTATTAAATGCTTTTCCCTTAGTTAAGCTTCCTTATTTGAATGATGTGAATAAACTCCACTTAGGTATAGCAATAATATACAAGACAAAATTCAAAGTTAGTCTTATATATTATATATCTTATAAATCTTATAAGATTTCTAAGATTTTTGAATAAATCTTATAATCTTATATATTTGACCTTTTCTTTTTAATTTTTACTTATCTATAATAGCTGTTAATGATTTTTAGTATTTTTATTTCTTTTCATAATATAAGAGTAATTTTTTTTCTTATTTCATATTCTTGCATAATCCTAATTGGTCTTGTAGCTAATTGAGAAAAAATGAAAAACAAAACTTTGGTTTAAGTAATTTATATAAGTGTGTAAGAAAATTAAAAGATGTATATGTTTAAGTTTATAAAAATTACTAATGCTTAATTTTTTGTGTGTGTGTGTGTGTTAGTATTTTTGAAACTAAGAGAAAATCAATAATTTTAAGTAATTCTTTGAATAAAAGACATTTACGTGGTAACATTTACTTAAATTTAAATTTTTTTTAGTAGACTTTCTTAATTTATAGTATTTGACATTAATTTAATAATTAATTTTAATATTTTAATAGAATTAGGTTTAAGTTTAGATGTTATACATATTTTAAATATCTAATAAAAAGTATTAACATAACAAAATTTGAATTATATTTTAATAATAATCAATTAAGTTAATTCATTTGTAATTTATTTTTAGTAAAAATAATTGAGTAAAATTCAAATTGATTTGATTATCAATTTTAATTAGTATCTTAATTAATTTAAAAATTTTTAAATTTAAATTTATATTAAAAAGATTGAATGAAATTAAAATTAAGAGAAGAACTAAAAATTAAAATAAATTTTATTATTTTATTCTAATTATAACTAAATATATAATTAAAATTTTAATCAATAATATTATTATAATCATATATAAATATTAACTTTAAAGAAAAAGTATTCGATGAAAAAATAAATGTATGAAATTGAGAAATATAGTTAAAAGAAAGTAAAATAGTAATAATGTAAGTCAAATATATTTAAAATTTTATAATATGAAAAAAATTAAATATATGTTAAAATAATTATTCCATTAAAATACTAAGAAAAAGTCTCTTATAGGACACTCTATTAGTTAACGATTTAAACTTTTATCTTTAAAGTTTCAAATTATTATTTTTTTTGAAGAAAGTGTTGAATTTATAAAAATGAAGAAAGTTATCTCCATTTTGTAATTAATTGTCTCAAAAACCTCTTAATAGACCAAAAAATGAAAAAATAAGAAAGACTAAAATTAACTATTAAGTTAATATTAAATATTAAAAAACATAAGAGTTTATTAAAAAATTTTAAAAATTAAATAAAAGCTATCATATAAGTATTTTACAAATTTTCTTTCAGTTTTAATAATATTACTATTCATATAGATTTATTATTAACTATTAATACACATATATATTAGATTTAGGTCTACATGTTACACAAGTTCTATATATCTAATAAAAAGTATAAAAATAATAAAATGTGATATGTATTTCTAATAATAATTAATTAAAATAATTTACTTTTAATTTACATTTAAAAATAATTAATCAAAATTAAAATTAATTTAATTATTATATATATTTAGTATTCTAGTTAATTCAAAAATTTTTAAATTTATTTTTGTATTGAAGGAATTGAATTAAATTCAAACTAAGTAATTGACTAAAAGTAACATAAATTTTTTTGCTGCATACTAATTATAACTAAATTTATAATTAATATTTTAATAAATAATAATATTATAATTAACTATAGGCACTAGTTTCAAAGAAAAATTATTGAGGTGAAAACATTAGTATTCAAAATTGAATAATTTAATTTTTAGAAAATAAATAATAATCATAATATAAATTAAATATGCTTGACTTTAGAGTGTGAAAAAGATAATTAGATTTATGTTGAAATCTTAATTATATTAAAATATTAAACTATTACAAATTAATTACTAGTTTAATGTTAAAAACTAAAAATTACAAGAGCCTATTAAAAGAAATTTCAAAATTAAGTAAATGTTACAACATAGATATTTTTTACTCAAAGAATTACTAAGGATCACTAACTTTCTCATAGTTTTAATAATATTGATATACATTAAATTTAGATTTATGCATTACTTGAATTCTAGATATCTAAAAAGAAGTTTTAGAATAAGAAATTTTTATAGTTCTAATAACAATAAATTAAATTAATTTCTTATAATTGAAATTAGAAAAAGAAAAGTTTTATAAAATTAAAACAATCAATTAAATTAATTTACTTTTAATTTAAATTTGAAAAAATAAATAGATAAATAAAATTATAATTGATTTAATTTTTTAACCATTAATAATATTTGGGTTAATTTAAGAGTTTTTAAATTTAGAATTTTATTAAAAGGATTGAATTAAATTAAAATTGAGTGATTAACAGAAAAGTGAAGTAAATTTTATAATCAAAATTATAACTAATATTTAAAATTAAAATTTTACTCAATAATATTATTATAATTAACTATAAGTATCAACTTTGAAGAAAATTGCTTAAGCAAAAAAAATTAATATTTAAAATTAAATAATTTATTCAAAAGAATGTAAAAAAATAATAATTTAAATTAAATATATTTAATTTTATAGTGTTGAAAAGAAAAATAGATATGTATTGAAATCTTTATTCTATTAATATACTTAAAAAAATTATAAATTAATTATCAAATTAATATTAAATATTACAAATCAAAAAAGTTTACTAAGAAAATCCTAAAATTAAGTAATGTCATCATATAGACATTTTTTGTTTAAAGAATTGTTCATAATCATTAACATTCTCTTAGTTTTGACTACCCTAAACATATGTAAATTAGCATCTCAACATATATATAATTTATTCAATTTATTTAATTATAATTTAATAGATATTAAAATTTACTTTATTCCTATTAATACTTATTCACATATTTTTAAAACTTAAGTAATATAAATGTTAATAATTAAGAAAAATAAAAAAGAAGAAAAATAATTTCTAAAAATAGAAAAAAAATAATCATAAATTCTTCTTTTTAGTTTTTTAAAGTGAAAAATAAGAAAAGAAATTCCAAAATTTTCTTTTTTTAATTTTAAAATCAAAAAAATGCATTTTTTAAATAATATAATAAACTCATACCTCACGTAAATTCAATATTATTGTCTATATATATATATATATATATATATATATATATATATATATGATATTAAGACAAAAAATTGATTATTATGAACAATATTTTGAGAAAAAAATGTTTATATTGTAACATTTACTTAATTTTAAAAATATTAGAAAACTTCATATCAATTATAACATATTTTCCTCAATTATAGAAAAATTCTCATAACAATTGTAACTATAAATCCAAATATTATGTCATCACTAAACTTTTATTTCATTGTAAATTTCACAAAAAGATCCTTGATTAAGTAAAATTCTATCTAACTAATCAACCATTATAAAAAATTTTGCATAATAAAATAGAAAACATAAAATGTAAAAGAATTTTATTTTTTATATTTTTTATTTTTAATTATTCAATTTAGTTTATGAATATTTTACATCAATTCATAATTGTAATAAAATTAAAATTTTAACATGTATCAAGTCCCCTTTTCCATATTATCAAATTACTCATATTTGTTCTACATCATTATACCCTTTTTTACAAAATAAATAAATAAATAATACAAGGTCAATACGACATGCAAAGAATTGGTACAAGAAATTAACAATTAATTTATATTTATATTTTCAAATTATTTTCTTACTATTTCAATATTTTATAATAAATTATAAATCATAATTATTGATCTTTAAATGATATCAAAATACAAATTTGTATTCTTTTTATATTTTATTTATTGTGTGTTCAATACCTTTCATATACTTATTTATATTATCTTAATTGTTAGTGATACAAAATTTTTAACAAAAGTGCATTCTTTTTAAGATTCTTATTATAATTAATTTTTAGGTAAAGAAATTATTTATTGATCTAAGGCAACATTTTCAGTGATCAACATATTTATAAAAATTTATGGCATTGCACTTTACTCAAATAATATTAAAAATTATTTATGTATATTTCAAATTTGTGTATCATGCAATCTCTATCCTATTATGTGTACGTGTGTTTCAAAGTTAAAAGAAACTTTTAACCCACCTTTTATTAATTTTAGAATTAAAAAAGGCTTACATGATATGCTTCCTAAAAAGTAGGATTATAGATTTTTTATATTTTTTATTTTGATAATAAAAGAATCTTTAATAAATTACCACTTAATTTCAATTGCAATCAACCACAACTCCTTAAACCTAATCCAAAAATTTTCTTGATATGTCACTACCTAATACAATTTCAATTAACCACTATAAGAAAATTCTTAATAAGTTCATTAATCAATTTCAATTTTATTATTATTTAACTACTATCTTTCAAATTTAATTTAAATCTATTCAAATTCTATTATAACATTAATAGAAAAAAAATATACCAATTTATTTTTATAAAGTACTTACACGATGTGCTTCCCAAAAATTTACTTTTACATTTATTTATTTTTTAATCTACTAAGAAGTACATCAACTCACTCTTTTCAAAATTAAAATTTAAAATTTAAGAGATAAAATTTTAAATTATTAATTATTGAATATCTCTTTAAGTATAAAAATAATCATACTTTAAGTACTTTTTGTTTTTTCTTTTTAGTTTTCTTAAAAAAGATAAAAACATTTTCTTTCGAATTCACATATTTTTTTCTTAAAAAGGAAGAAAATTACTTCTCATTTTTTTAATAAAAATAAAGAAAAAGAAAAAAAATGTTCATAATTTAAATCCTTTTTATTTGTTTATTTTCTTAAAAAGGAAAAAAAATTAAAATTGTATTCTTTCTAAAAAAATGAAAAAAAAAAAAGCTAATAATTTGAATTTCAGGCAATCTAAAATAAGCAGATATATTTTGGGCCTATCTCCAGTACATAAATATTTTGGAATCGGCGATTCTATGCTATGTTTTTATAATAATATATAAATAAATGTTAATACGGCAATATTGAAATTTGTACAAGTTCTTAGAAGTTATATACTTTTCAAAAAAATTAACGATATGCGTGCATGCTTTGCCGAGTGTGTGTATTTGTTCACTATCACCTTCCTGTCTACTACCTGGAATTTAATATCACAGAAAGAGAAGGGAAATTCACTCCGCAATCAGGAAGGCCAAAGGGGTTGGCTTCCTCTTCTTTTGGGAATCTCCGTCACCTTAATTATTCGCCGGGCCCCATTTTCGCTCGAGCTTTTCAATCTCACTATCGTTTTCCTTGCATTTCTATTTAGAGGAGATGTTGATTTTAAAGAAATCTCAATTCGACCACTCCCCTCTTGCTTCTACGATTGTTCGATCATTTGAGCCAGCTCTTACTACAAGTTTATTTGGGCTAAGGATCAAACAAATACTCTTAAAAGCCTTAGCATTGTTAGAACGCTCGAGATCAAATCATCCGTGCTTTTGAGCCAATGTCCAGGGCGATCCGCTTTAGATGATTTTTACTTCAGATCTAAGTGATCTTTCGATTTTTGCGACAACCATCACTCTTTGACGCTAGGTACTCCCTGCCAAGTTCCTCCTGTGCAAACAGTTAATTTGATGTGTTTCAAGCTCGGGTTTTGCATTGTTGTCACTGACTCATACACGATGCCGATTAATGAGGTTTGCCAATGAACTTTGATAGTTCATTTTGGTAGTATTGAAATTATCTTTAAGACTGTATTTCTCAAATCTGAAATTCTGTCAGGGTTGATTAATCAAAATAAAAAATAAAATAAAATTCGGATTAATAGTCCAAGAGCCTGACTATTTGAACACGGGTATCAAATCTTCTTAACTAATGTTTCATATTGTCAATGGGCAACTTGAATTGCCTGCTGTTTTTGTGATTAAGCTCTCCCCATGATTTGAAAGTCAGTTAGGTCAGTTAGGAGCCAGCCAAGGATAGAGCTGTTGTTGGTTGCCTCAAGTTCTAGTATATTTTGCTTTATTTTGGATTGGATTTAGCATGTTGATTAAGTTAATAATCATTGTATAAAGTCTTACTTAGCTTAATTCTTTAATGATTGTACACGTCTAGTTTGAATTTCAATTTCCATTTATAAAAGGCTACAAGCTTAACAGCTCTCTATTTAAATTTTATAATTTGAAATCATCATGTATAATTTGAAACGAGCATGCAATGGAAGGCTTTAAGCCATCTTTCATGTAACCAAAAAGGTCTCTTTTCTCTCATTCCTAGTCCCTTTTCTTCTGTTAACGTTGCTGTGAGTTCCAGCGACTGCAAAACCAGTTAAGGATCACAG
This sequence comes from Bruguiera parviflora, assembly GCA_019804595.1. NCBI lineage: Eukaryota > Viridiplantae > Streptophyta > Magnoliopsida > Malpighiales > Rhizophoraceae > Bruguiera > Bruguiera parviflora. Next base: position 4,362,015 of record CM034057.1, on the reverse strand, counting down.
AAACCTTTGGCTTGAAAACGAACCCAACCCTATCCCTCATACATCAGTGAAGGCCCCATGTAGAACCGCAATACTCTATTAACTCAAAAACTCTTCTATTATCAATCCTTTTAAATGTGCTTGTGCCTCTATGCCTGATCTCATATGACTCCAAATTCCATTTCCCTAAAGAGAAGAAAATGTCCCCATTTGATTTGGAGCTTTGGCTTGCGTTTCCCCGATCACGTGGCCACTCTATCGCTTGGGTAGAGATCATGCCGCTTATTGTGTGGAGGCAAATATCGCAATGTGACAACAGCCCCGGCAGGGTAATATGAATGTGAATGCGAATTAGTAGATCGAGGTTTTGATTGAGCACACACACTACGAGAATCCCATTAAAAAATAAAATAAAATTTAAAAGGAAATGTCATTCCCCTCTGACCATAACCAATCCTTGAGATGTTGACTGGTTTTGGAACCCGTGCTTGGAGGGTATACTAAAACCTTCAAGTTAACATGACATGCCTTTTGTTTTTCGACACTTTATGCCCTGGTTGGTGACTCGATAGGCTGGACTTTGTCCTATCAGATCGTGCTAATCATGTCAAAGAAAAGTTTGTAACAGTTAACATTCAGTCCAGGTGGCAATATCTTACTCCGGGAGTCTGATGATAGATGCTGTGTAAAGTTTGGTGTTATCTAGTTGTGTGCTTATAATAGGGCAGGAGCCTGCAGTTATGCCAGTAGCAATCCATGCCATTTTCTCTGTTTCTTTCCCACGCTCTCTACATACTAACACTATTTGCTGCAAACTAAGAGAAAGAGGTGTAGAAGATGGAAAGATCAACAGAAATGAAAATGAAGACAATAGCCCCAAGCAGCTTATGTCGGCAGCCGATGTTTGATAACATGGAACCTTCTCTTCCTGACGTCTCACTAGCACAGAGAACAACCGTAAGAGATGCGTCTTTCTCCTCTTATCTGGAACCTGAACAGGAACCAAATAGCCGAATTGATGATTCTGAATTGAGCATTTTTTATGCACAGAACTACTTCAACGAAATTGGCAGTGACCCAAAAGCAAGCAAGAGAGTTTCCCCGGTTCATGCCATTGTTATTGGTCTAGGACGAATTTCTTCTGGAGTATGTGATTTCTCTTCGTTTCCAAGGTTTTCCTCTGCTTCATCATCAGTAGATGGATACGGAAGGAATTACAGAGCCCGTTCGTTCCATGCGACACCAACAGCTTCATCAGAGGCGAGCTGGAATAGCCAGACCGGGCCGTTGTCCAATCCACCGGGCGCCATCGCAGTCTCCATGCGGAGTCGTCCTCCAAAGGAAGATAAGAAAAGAGGGTCTGCCGCAAAATGGCTTCTCCGAAGAAGATGCCCTTGTTCGGGTAAGAAATCTGTTCAAGTGGAGGACAAGCTATCAGAAACAAGGACTCCACCTCCTCAAAATCGAAGCTTTAAAATGCCTTCGGATCCCGAAAGGCAGATTTCAAATCCAATTGAAAGCAGAGGCCATTGCAATGTTATGGTCCCAGAAAAAGGCCGTCGTGACCTTCTTGAGAGTTCTCTGGCCACATCAGACCAATGGCTCGAAAATCGCGACGCAAGTAGTAGTTGCATTAGAATCTCAGTAGATCCGAGTAACAACCATTGTCCTACTTCTACTGGCCTAGGCCACCAGCGGGTATCGTCCCTGGGCTGCGGAGCCTCTGGTGATCGCGCTACCAGTAGTACTACTGGCTTCACTTTTCCTATACTAAGCCGAACATCAACTCCTCTGAAGCCCGGTAATGGATTCCCCCCCACCAACAGCAACCACACCCTTGAGGATCCACCTCGGGATTCCTTGGAAGTTGTCAGAACATACGACGATCCCATTTCAACCAAGACGTCAGTAACGACAACAGAGCAGTACAGACGCCACAGTTTCCCATTTCCGGGGAGTCCCACTCCACGAATGACTATCACGGAAGACGATCATGACGTTGCAAGTGATGCGAGTTCGGACTTGTTCGAGATTGACCACTCAAACAACATCACATCCTTGTCCAATCTTGTACAACAACAATCGTAGAGACTCTCTTGACGATGAGGCTTCAAGCTTTAATGCACGGTGCTTAGCTGCTGCTAATATTAGAGCTGGAGGGGCTATGTATTGCAATAGGGGTCTGGATGATCGTGAACCCATGATGATCACACCATCCCTCCTGATCCTGCTTCCTACAAAAACTGAATGTTACGCGCCAAGTGAGGCTAGCATTGACTGGAGCGTCACAACAGCTGAGGGCTTCGACCGAGCAAGCAGCGTAGCAAACTTCCCTGTGTCCGCATCAGGAGCTGCTACTGCTGCCCCCGGAGATGAAACGGCTATAAAGTGCCATGTCAGCCATGAGCTTCCCGAAAAGGGTCACGGTAGCGGCAGCAGTAAGAGTAACAGTGAGGTAGGAGGAGGAGGGTTGTTGAGCTGTCGACGTGAGAAGGCGGTGAGCGTGGGGACACAACCAGTGAAATGTGTGGGTGGAGATCGGGGACAAAGGGCGGCAATTTCCGCGAGGAGGCATGTGGGTAGTAGGCCAGCCTTGGCCAGCAAGCCACCCCATGCAAGGTCTCACTCTGCACGCTTGTCCCTGCCATCTGCAGCATAGCCAACACCCGCTCTGCCTGCCGCCATATTCGACAAAATCAGCTAAAAGTGATATAACATTTGTGGTCAATTGCGGCCGTCGCTATTGATGCAGCCGTAATTGTCGTTAATGCAGTTTCTACTGCGGCCAATGCGTCATTGCAACAATTGTCACTGCATTAAAATCGCCATGGAGACCTTAGGATCCTACAATTCTAGGTTGTTATAAGCTTTTCAATCGACTCAAATGATATATATATATATATATATATATATATATAAAGTAAGATAAAATAAAATGACACGTAAAATCATAATATCAAATAAAATAATCAAAAAAATTACAAATACCGTCATTAAAATCGTGATAAAATCATAAATTTATAAACTCGATTTTCTTTTCTCTAATTAAAGCAATTATTTTAAGTAGAATATAGTTTTCTTAATTAGATGCAGCTTTATTATTTCTTTCTAATTTCATTTCCCTGATTGGTGTTTTGTGAGCTTCATTCATTGGCTTGTTTGAGTGAATGAACTGACCATCTCCTCTCCCTTCATTATGTTTTTGTTCGTTAACATAAAATACGAAAAAGTATTTATTTTGATTTTTCTTTAAAGTCTGATACGGTTGCTTTTCAACAATGACATTATAGTTTCACTTGAGGCTTGTTACATCTACTTGTACCTTGCACGATTTCTGATGCATCCGAAAAAGGAAGTCAGGTCAAATTTGACTGCTTTCTTATTTCTAGAAAAAGAGAGAAAAGGATAAAAAAGAGAAGCACAGTGCATTGCTGTGAGATGGGGGCGATCGGCTATCGATGGAAGAGGAGCAATGATCTCAATGGAACAAATTTTGAAAGTGTGACATGACATCATCATGTATTGCTTAATGGTCATAACTCCAATTACCATCCACGAGCCTCAAGCACTCAATTTTATCAAATCTTCGCCTGGCCACAGTGGACGCGTAAAAGAATTTGGTGCTCTTGTCACCCTGCTGGAGCCATTGAATTCGCGATTGTTAGAACCAATGAATCTCCTTCTGTTTGAGAACTAATTTTTACTCCGACTGCAATTGCTTTTCAAGCAATGAAAGAAATTCACTCGGCCCTCGTTCCAATGCCATTTAACCTAACCTGCAAAATGCCTTTTCCTTCAAAAAAATATTACCACGTGATTCGATTAAACTCAAAAGCCACAATGTTGCACGGTAACAAGCTTCTCAATAGCATTCCGATCCCCAATAGCCCAGTTTCGGCACACAACAACTTTGAAACTAGAATTTGTCATCCAAGCTGCCCCAGAACGAAAAGGAAGATTGACACGTTGCACCACAATCTTCGAAATAAGGAGTATTAGATAATGATCGAAAAGGGTTTTAGGCAAAGTGAGTATTAAGGCTTCCGAAAATAGAGCTCTCCAATTTTTCATGACAAAAGCACTGTCAATTCTCTCCGAATTAACCACTCTACCATGTTCCTTCCATGCCACGTAAAGAAAGGTCTCATGTAACACATCTGGAAATTCGAAAAACTCAAAATTATCAACAAATTTTCTAACCTTATTGAATTGTAAACAATCTCCTCTCTTTGTTAACTCGTTGAGGATGTCATTAAAATCACCTAACAAGAGCCATAGAGTAAAATCATGTGAAGCAAGATTCTTGAGCCCTCCTAAATATTCTCTCTGCAAGAGGGAAGAGGATTGGCATAAATAGATGAACACCTCCACACACCTTTATCTGGTTGAGTAATAAGGAAATGGATGTACTGAGAACCATTAATAACAGAGTGTATTTTGACATTTAATGACTTCCTAAGTACCCGAATTGTGCCAGCGCGCCTATTTAGATCAACAATTTCATGTGAGTCGAAGCCAATGAATTCCTATTTGTCCTTATCTCATCCAAATGAAACATGAGTTTCCAAGATAAACTCTTAGTTCTACAACAAAGTCCGGATGATGAGTCTTCACCAAATCAACAAGATGCCTCTTTGCCTCATCATCCCCCACACCTCTTAACGTTCCAAGAGAGAATTTTGAGATGACTATTATTCGTGCAATTCATAATAAGAATAATAAAGTGGAGGAAAGAAACAAAAACAAAGCAAAAAACGAGCAAGTTACTGCTCTTTCTCCGTGCTATCATTCAAAGCCAGAAAAGCATACTCAAGCTCCATATCCCAATTCGACGAAGAGCTATGGCCCTTTCCCAAGATAAGAGAAGTATCATCCGGTGGACGACCAAGAGAAAGGAAGGGAGAAGAGTCCTTAAAAATGATATCTCTAATACCAGAACCGGATTCTACATGCTGCTGCTCCGAAACACGAGTTCTGGCTAAAAAGTGGCAACTTCATGTAACGGGTAATTTATTTGAGAAGGATCCAGTTTGCACAGCACGTCCTTAAATGGAGGACGTGTATGTCTATGAAGAGATAACACAAGTACCACTAACTAGCCCCATCCCGGGCTTGCGAGATGTAGTCCCATTCTGGATACTCTTTTGCTTGACAAAATAATTTTTAGGTACTACTGGGTCTAGCCTATTATCCCCCGAAGGCCCCCCTGCATTTACAGAGCCTAACTCAGCCCTGGCTCTCTTCAAGCTCTCACGTTGAGAGGGGACTCAGTCAAGATTTTATCATTGCCTTGGTTTTTGTTGCAGAATAAATATCAATAGGGATATCTTTCGCAGCAGGATCAAGCGAAGCATATCTATTCATATTAGGAACCTCCCCGATCTTAGAAGATTGCTGCCCATTTTTGCTCAGATTTCACCTTTGTCTAATAACCATCCTGCACAGTCCGTGGCTAGCAAAATCGGTAGCATGATTTCCTTCCTGATTTCCCATGATGCATCGCTCGCCAACAAAAGGGGCTTGGCCAGAACTGCGAGGGAAGCTCGAGCCACTACAACATCTCCGTAAAATCGTACCAGATTTGCTAGAACACATCCAGAACAATTTGTGGAGGAATGGCCAAATTTTCCACAACCGAAACAGACTGTGTGGAGACTTTTGTCCTCAAATTTTTGATGGCAATCATTAAGTCAGAATTGTGAAATCAAAGGTTTAGTTAGATCAACATTAACACAGCTTCGAGCAGAACGCCCCCTAGTTGTGAAGGTAAGATTCTGGTCAACTTTAGCAAGTTTACCAGTGCAAGAAGCAATCGCCATGAGAACATCGTCGATATAGAATGAAACTGATAACTTAGGAAGGCACACCCACTCCACAGTAGACTTGATAGCATCCTTCGAAGGAATAAATTGAGGATCCCAACGACGTACTGTCAAATAATGATCTTGAATAGCCCAAGTTCGATCATTGATCACTTTATTCAGATCCCTATCCAAATTGAACATAACCAACGAGAAGTCATTGCCCAAGTCCAGGATATTCATTCCGCCGCAAGGGGACTCCAACCGTTTAAGCTTCATAACCAAGAATTAGAGCAAGAGTCACAGGAAATCGCATCCTGCATTTCATAGTGAAGAGGCCTGTCCAGGGGGACAAGTCAAGGTGACAAATATGGGGGACCGTCGAAAAGCAACATAGAGCAATTTTTCTACTTTTGTTAAATAACAAGACGGGTTGTACTATCAAATAATTTATTAATAAATAAATAATATAATTAATAAAATTGTTTAATATTAATATTTATATTAGATATATTAATTTATAATTATTATATATATATATATATATATACAATGTACTAATTATATTAAAAAATAATATAATAAATTTTTTAAAAATTATGTCTATATATATATATATAAAATTGATGCATTCTCATAAACTTATCTTTTTCACATTGCATCCTTTCTTATATTTTGTCAATACATGGTAAATATATACAAATGATTAGTAATAAAAAAATTAAATTTATATTAAAAATATGCGTTTTTAATTATTATTATTATTTTTTTTTATTTTTTATTTTTTTGGGGTAAGATTCGCCGAGAACAGTGCAGTGCTACGCCGCTTGTTTCTCGAACTGTGGATGACATGGCAGTGTAGACCGAAAAAAGAGAAAGTGGCGCGTGGTCTTGCTCGTAATAAAGCGCGCCCATAGTTTCGGTCCTCGCTTGAATACCGCTTGAGGAGCCGACCACTTTGACAGTTTTGCTGCCGCAAGTATTACATAGCCTTCTTCTTATTATTTCAAAATTTAACAGTTAACATGGACCGAACAGAAAATAACCGTTATAATTTCTGAATTATAATCAAATATTAATAATGATAAAATAAGAAAAAAAAAAAAAAAAACAAACAGAGAGAAGGAAAAAATGGGAAGTAAAAATATTGTCGAAAGTGCCGCCACGGAAATTACCAGCAAAAAGGGTAACCCCGGAAAAAGGTTGAAAACCATGAGCAGCGTTCCATTCTTGGTGAGCGACGATAAAACCAACGGCCTACTTTCATCGTTTCGATCGCCACTGCGTGGAGGATATAAAATGCGGCACAATGCAATCTAATTGCTTCAAGTCCCCTCCTCTAGAAGCAACACCACAGCCAGACCTGAAAGAGGAAAAACAGAGGTCCGTATAGCTTGTTGTGAGAATATTTGATGGCTTCTCTTGTGCTTTTGTTGACACAACTTGTTCGTCCCCAAAAGTCAAATCTTGCTCTTGTCACTGGTTCAATACCCTCTTCTTCTTCTTCTTCTTCTTCTATTATTTCGTCTTCCCGTGTCTCTGCAGCGGTCATCTCTTCTGCCACTGGTGCCACCCAGAAAAAATCATTTGCAACTGCAGGCAACGCCGGCAACAAGGAGTCTGATCTGGAGCTCCTTGGTGAGGATATGGAAGATCCCAAGTTCTGCCTAGACCTGGCTTGGCCTTAAAGAGAGTTCTGCGTGACTGCTGCTGACAAGGGGGATCTAGTTGAAGATTCGTGGGAGCACCTATTGATTGTCACGGGCAACTTTCAAACGAAATTTGGGTATACGGAGAAGAGAACAGAAACTGGGCCTCCTTGAAGTCGTCGATAAATTTCATTCTGTACAGTGATTTCTGCTTCGTCTATTTTGATTGTAATAGAAACAAAAATGGTCGAGCTGCGCAAGGTTTCCTTTTCCTTTTTTATTTTTCTTGCTTAAAGCACTCGCTGGCTTCTGGCTTCGGTTTAGAAACGTAAAATGTACTGCTCGAGAATGAAATAAAAAAAAAAAAAAGGTGAAGAGTCATTGAAGGTGTAAATATTATATTATGTGTAAAAATTAAAATGACTGTCTGAGTTTGTATTCTATTTTCTGTTTCCGTACGCACACACACACGCACACACAAGAAATCGAAACTCAGGATGTTGGTTGGAGTTCAGGAGGACGCATCAGTTCGGGGAACCATAAGTCTTCCAAATGAAATTTGGTTTTGTGGACTGATTGTATTAAGAATCTTTGTGCACGAACTGCCATCTGTCCACTCTTTTTGACTGGAAGTTTGGGTTTTGGCTAAATTCTGATCTCAATGGATTGTCAGTGTCGACCGTATTGTCACGTACACACTTGTTACTTAGCCCACGAGAAGGCAGAAATAATTCGAATTACTTGTATTTAAAAATTTACAATAAGTGATAGTTATATATTTTCTATAATTTTTTTTATATAAACAGTAATTGTTAAGATTTATAATATTTTTTATAAATATTTTAAATATTCAAATTGTATTTACACATTGAGAAAGTGTAAATTTTATAAATAGATCACTTTTTTTTAATTATAAATACTTTTGATAGTTACTCAATATACTCACTTGCAAAGTCTTCTTGTACTCTTTACTTTTCAGTACTTTCAAATCCTCCTACTTGACTCCCAAGTCGTTTCTGCTATACCATTCAGCGCTCCTTTAGCCTTATTAACTCGTCTTCTCTCGCAAGATTGACTAAATGTCGCGTGGATTAGCATACACACAACCTAATTCCGTGATAGGTGATATCAGAGTAACGATTTCAATTTTAGGTACAATCTGCTATCTATCATCTATAGAAACAGCGAGTATGACAAGCGAAGAAAGATTTGTTGTTACCATTGCGGAGGAGTAATAAGCGGGACAACAGCCTCGTGGGCGTAAGGAGCAACGTACTCTAGTCAAGCGCAGCAAATCCAAGACTCCAGCGAAAGAGACCATGGACAGTCGTATTGCTAGTTTGGAAAGATGCGTTATCGATCTCAGTTCTGTAGTGAGCGATCTTAACGATCAAGTCGATAACTTGATCCATGAGAATGCAGAGATCAGACAGACTGCTAAGGTCATGATCGAGGAGTTTAGCTGCTCGTTCAGGGGAGAAATACTCTTCCTGAATTAAGATCTGTCCGACCTGCGTAAGTTCGTTGAAAAAGAGATTCATAACTTCCGCAAGAAGATAAAATCTCTACGTCGAAATAACTCCCATATTGCTAGCACAGCCGTGACTACTAGCACCATTGCACTACATGGTTTAAAGATCCCGAAGCCTGTCATGTACAATGACACCTACAATGCTACTACAGTGAAAAACTTTCTCTTTGGTCTTGACCAATGCTTTGAGGTCATGGGGGTTGTCGATGACCTAGCGAAGGTTAGTAACGCCTCAATCTTCCTACGTGATGCTGCCCAACTTTGGTGGAGACGCAAGCACTTAGAGAGGAAGAAAAACTTATGCGTCATCAACACATGAGAGCAATTCAAGGCTGAGGTACGCAGGTACTTCGTGCCCCACAATGCTGACAATGAAACTAAAGGGAAGCTGTAATGCCTAAGTCAGATCGGTAGTATCTCTGACTACATCAACGAGTTTACTACCCTCATACTGAAAATCGAGATGTCTAATAGGAAGCTTATCTTCCACTTCAAAGATGGTTTGAAGGATTAGGCGAGAGTCGAGTTGGACAGGCGTGATATGCAGACTTTGGATGCTGCCATTATCGCTGCTGAAACCTTCATCAATTACTCTGCCCAGTCCAAGAGCAAGAATGCCAATTCTGGCAAGAATAAAGGAGAGAGACTCAGGCAGAAGAAGTAGGAGCCTGGCCATAACGAAGGAGGATAGCAGAAATCGTCCAGTTGTCGTCTCAAGCATAAGAAGCAATCTGTTAGCAGGCGTAACACAGGCAATCACCCGAGGCCCTGTTTCATTTGTGATGGGTTACACTGGGTGTGAGACTACCCTAACCATAAGGTAATGAATGCGATGATGGCAGTACTTCATCCAAAGAAGGCCGACGAAGAGCCCCAGGTAGACATAGGATCTATCCAGTAGCTGGGTAATCTCGCCAAGCACCTCTTTCAAGTAGCCCTTAAGAAGAAGGGACTGCTATACGTAGACGTCACCATCCAGGGCAAAATAGCCAGTGTGATGCTTGATACAAGGGCAACATACAACTTTATGGACGTGTAGGAGGCTAACCATCTAGGCTTAACAAGGGGAAATGACAGCATTAAAACAGTCAACTCAGAGGTAAAGCTGATCCAAAGTGTAGTACAAGAAGTTGTCACCTAAATCGGGGGATGGACTGTTAAGCTAGATTTCACCGTCGTTCCCAGGGATGACTTCAAGGTAGTGCTAGGTTTTGCATTTTTCTGCAAAACCTTGGCTTTTCCCGTTCCTGCTTCTTGTTCTCTGGTGGTTCTTGACGCTTACAACACCCATGTGATTCCCTTGAAGTGCAAAGAGAAGTCACAACCATAATGATTTTTGCCTTGCAATTTAAACGAGGGTTTAAGTGGGTCCAAGCTATGTAACTACCATAAGGGAGTTAAATGATGGGAAAAACGTAGCAACACTTGCCCCTACGTTGCTGTAATTTGTTCAGGTAGTCCTTACTGAGTATAAGGATGTGATGCCTTCTAAGTTGCCAAAGAAGCTTCCGCCAAAGCGAGATATGGATTACCATATAGAGCTGGAACCCGGTGCCAAGCCCCCTGCCTTGACCCCTTATCACATAGCACCCTCAGAGCTCGTTGAATTGAGAAAGTAGCTCCACGATTTGATAGATTTGGGCTTTATTAGACCCTCAAAAGCCCCATTTGGTGCCCCAGTCCTCTTCTAGAAGAAGAAGGATGGATCGCTGCACATGTGTATCGACTATCGAGCATTGAATAAGGTCACTATCAAGAACAAGTATCTGATACCCTTGATAGCTAACCTCTTTGACTAACTCAGAAAGGCAAGATACTTCACCAAGTTGGATATGCGATCGGGTTACTACTAGGTCCTTATTGCCCAAGGTGATGAGCCAAAGATGACTTGTGCAACACGTTATGAAGCGTTTGAGTTTCTGGTCATGCCCTTTGGCCTCACTAATGCACTACCTACCTTCTGCACACTCATGAACAAGGTACTACATTCTTTTCTTGACAAATTCAAGGTAGTTTACTTGGATGACATCGTAGTATACAGCAACACACTTGAGGAGCATGTTGAGCACCTCAAGCAAGTCTTCCAAATTCTCCGGGAAAACGAGTTGTTCATCAAGAAGGAGAAGTGCTCATTTGCTAAGCAGGAGGTGGACTTCCTTGGCCACCAAATCAAGGATGGTAGGCTCATGATGGAACCAGCAAAGGTGTAAGTCATCCAGTACTAGAAGCCTCCAACCAAGGTTTCGGAGTTGTGATCCTTTTTGGGGCTCGTTAACTACTATTATTGGTTTATTAAGGGATACTCCGCTGTGGCAGTCCCCCTGACCGACCTGCTGAAAAAGAACCACACTTGGCACTGGACGAAGGAATGCCAAGCTTCCTTTGAGAGGCTGTAATAAGCAATCTTCAAGGAACCCGTGGGTTTGCTACTGGACTATAAAAAGCCGATTGAAGTCCACACCGACGTGTCCAACTTTGCTATTGGGGGAGTTTTGATGCAAGATAGGTATCCCATTGCCAATGAAAGTTGCAAACTCAATGATACGGAAAGGTGGTACACCATCCAGGACAAGGAGATGACTGTCATTATCCACTATTTGCGCACTTGGAGACACTATCTCCTTGGGAGTAAATTCTTAATCATGACGGACAACATTGCTATGAGCTACTTCTAGAAATAGAAGAAACTCAGCCCTAAGCAAGCTTGTTGGCAAGATTTGCTAGCAGAATTTGACTACACATTGCAGTACAAGCCGGGCTAGGCTAACGTTGTTGTTGATGCGCTGAGCCAGAAGACGGAACTAGTTGCCCTTTCTACTAGTACACCTAGGAATAACTTCCTTGAATGGATTAAGGAAGGTACCGAACAAGACATTCTAGCCAAGAACCTGCTGAGATTGGCGAGCAAGGGGAAAATCCATCGATTTTGGGTGGACAACGGAGTCCTATTGACAGTTGGGAATCGAGTTTTCGTGCTTAAATGGGAAAACTTGCGGAAGGAAATCCTCAAGGAATGTCATGATTCCCCATGGGTTGGTCACTCAGGTATGGCACAAACTCTTACTCTTGTCCAACAACCTTACTTTTGGCTGCATATGCATATAAATGTTGAGGCCTACGCGTAGACTTGCTTAGTCTGCCAATAAGACAAGATTGAACAGTAGTAACTAGCGAGCTTGCTTGAGCCACTACCTATCCCTGAGAAGTCATGGGAGAGTGTCTCAATAGACTTTATTGTTGCTCTACCAAAATTCGAGGGATACAGAAGTATCATGATGGTAGTCGATTGGTTTACCAAATATGGCACCTTCATTCTAGCCTCCACTGATTATAAAGTGGACAAAGTTGCTCACCTATTCTTCAATAATGTAGTAAAGCTATGAGGTGTGCCAAAAAGTATAGTCAGCAATAGAGACCCCCACTTTACAGGCAAATTCTGGCATGAGCTATTCAAGTTGCTAGGGATTGATCTAAACTTTTTAACAAGCTTTCATCCTTAGAGCGATGGGCAGACTGAGTGAGTGAATGCCTTGTTAGAGCAATATTTAAGGCATTACGTTAGCACCCATCAACGAGATTAGGCAAAGCTACTTGACATCGCCTAATTCTCATATAACCTCTAGAGGAGCGAGGCTATGAATAAAAGCACGTTTGAGATTGTTATAGGATAACAGCTACTAATGCCAAGTGCCATTGCTTCTCCTTACATCAGCAACAACCCATCTGCCTACAAGTTCACGAGAGATTGGCACGAGGAAGTGGATATAACAAGGACTTGCCTTGACAAAGCGGCCAAGAGAATGAAAAGGTGGGCTAAGGACTACGTAGTGAGAGACATGGTAATGGTGAAGCTGCTGCCTAACCAATTTAAGTCTCTCCGCAAAATCCACGAGGGCTTGGTAAGGAAGTACAAAGGGTCATTTTCTATGATCTAATGCATAGGAAAAGTTGCCTACCAAGTCCAATTCCCACCAAAACTAAAGATTCACAATATTTTCTATATAAGTTTTCTAAAATCTTTTCATAAAGAAGAAGAGGAACTAAGTCAAAGTGAGTCTAAGCGCGCACCAATAGCTGTGGTCACTGAATTCAACAAGGAGGTGAAACACATCCTTGCTGATAGAGTGATCCGAAGAAGGGGAGTCCCTAACTACATCGAGTACTTGGTGAAATGGAAGGATCTGTCTGACCAAGAGATTAATTGGGAACGAAAGGATCAACTTTGGCAATTTGCTGACCACATTCGGCAATACAAGACTGAGGTTGCAATGAGGGCGTCACAAAATTGAGTGGGGGAGGGTGTCACATACATACTTGGTGTTCAGCTCGTCCAGCAAGTGAGAAGGTAGAGACTTGGGCTAGATTGAACCTCTATGGGCTGCCAATAATGTCCAGTCCCTTCTTGCTGCTCAAACATAGTACTAAAAGGTCCTAGAAGAGTGTATAAGTACCTAGAAATGCCTACATCTAGAGACTTCCAGTAAAAGACAGTTGGACACTCATTAGAACCTTCTTTTATAGACAACAATTGTTAAGTTTTAGAATATTTTTTGTAAATATTTTAGATGTTTAAATTGTAATCATATATTGAGTAAATGAAACTCCTATAAATATGCTACTTTTCTCTAATTGTAAATATTTTTAACAATTATTCAATACACTTATTTGCAAAGTCGTTTTGTTCTCTCTACTTTTCAACACTCCCAAATTCTCCAACGTTCTCTTAGACTTACTTAACTCGTCTTCTCTCGCAAAATCGATTAAATGCTGCACGAATTTGCACACACACAGCCTAACTCTGTTACAATATGCTCCGGATGGCGGTTTCGGGAGGCAATCTTGTGATTAGCTTTGCCAATTGAGATTTCTGATTGATTGTCGGTGTTCTGTAGATTAAGGAAAGTCCGGCCCAGATAATTTAATGCCATCATTTTGGAATCAAGTAGTGGGCAATGTATAGTTCTTGGACCAATCTCGGTTCTTAAAACTTGGGGTTTCCTGCAAAAGTTTCCACTAGTAATATTCCCTGATGGGAAGACCCTACGTTATCTCTTTTATCATCGAGATTGTTAAATCGGGCAATTTATATTCTGCTGAACAGTTGTTGGCTTTGTCTGTATTTCAGAGCCCTGGCAATTTAGTCATACAAATGTGAATGGTCTTCCTACTCTTGTTATTTGACTCGCTCCTTACAGAAGGGCACATAGTTTGGGATAAGAATTGTGAGAAGATTCATTCCATGGCACCCAACATATGCTGATTGCTGTGGAATAGGCGCAGCTGCTGATACACTGGCAGTAACAGTTACTTTTAGGGCTTTGGTGTCTATCTTATCTCGTGTGCTAGAATCCTAAGCTTTGTACCATCTTTTTCCTGACATAATGCATTGCTATCTTTCCTGTATTTCCACAGATATAGGAAGCTCACAGCTGCAGTTGCACCGCTATCATACTGGCCGAGAGTCAAGGATTTTCACAGCACTGACTCTTCTTAAAAAGCATTTTTTTCAAGTTGGACTTTATTTGGTTTTGAGCTCTATTAATTTTGTATGTTGTTTCCTTTTAGAGCAGTTCCTGACTCCTTGTGTTTTGCTCAGCTACCAAGGTTATGTTCAGGCTGCTTTGGTGCTTGGAGAGGTTGATTGCACTGGGCCTCGTTTGCATACTGTAAGCGTTAAGTCATAAGGAAACTTTTCTTCTGGTTTTCATAGTGTTCTGATCTCTCGCGAATGCAATGGCACATATCCTAGATATATCCTCATGGATCAACCGACACGTTGCCATTCGCTACAATGGGTTTCTGATTCTCTGGCTGCAATGGCTATTTTCGAGTCAAAGGACAGAGAAAGGCCCAATGTAAGCTAGATTTCATTGAATTTTAGATCCTGTATCTAGAGGATAAATAAAATGTTAACGCTCTTGGACTTATTTCTATCATCCATATGTGCTTTTAGGCCAATTTTGTGCTCGATTTGCTTCATTTATATGTATGCCAAACACTCTCTTGACGGAGCTCTTGAAAAATTATGGAAGATTATTGCCCATCTTCTATGGACTATAACATTTTATTTAGTCTGATTTATGTATTCACATTTGCAGAGGCATGAAGGAATAAAGCTTGTATGTGAGGCAATATGTTCAATGACTTGGGAAGTGGCAGCAATGTTGACGTTTGCGTGATAACAAAGGCAAGCTGTTGTCAACCAATCACTTTTCTACACTTTGGAAAAAGACATCTCTAGTTGAGATTGATGATTGTTTCTCTTGTAAATTTTCTCGGGTACAGGGACAGAAGTAATACCTGAGGAACCACTTGTTACAAATCCTCGAACATGTGCCAATCTAAAAGGCTATGCTTTTCCTAAGAAAACTGGTTAGTTTCATATTTCCTTTTGACTGGCCATATCATACATGGTATTTCCATTCTATGGATTTGTTCTTGTAGGGGATTAGCATTGTGTTCAAGGGCATGGAGCATTTTCTTATCAAAAGATAAATTACAATGTATCACATGTTTTTCCTTAGGTCTCCCTCTCTAGTACTTTTGAGTTCTTATGGTTACCTTCTTTGAAGTTTGATACTAGGCACAATTTCTTGGTTTTGGTTCCATTTTTTTATTTATATTCCCTTCAATTTAAGTGCCCTTATTGGGTAAAACTGGTATGCTTGCAGATGAATTTTTTTAGTTTTTAGAATAGCTGCTAAGATATTAATCACGTATTATTCAACTGATGCTTAGAAGAATGCTTATGACTTCTGAATGTTGAGTGGATAATATCTTACCACAGTTAACCTCTTCAATCTAATGCAGTTTTTGGACTGATTGAGCAGGATAATTTGCTTATGATTCGTGCTAGCATTGAACTTATTGATCTTCTTGTTGTTTTCCACGATGAAAAAGATCTTGTTTTTTTTGTTTTTTCGGAGGTTCTTTCAACGAAGATTACTTCACTGGAGGAGAAAGTTGAGGTGATCGAAGCAGATGATGCCATGGAAAAGCAAAAAAAATCAACAGCCCCAGAAAAGTTTTTTTACCGTAGTCAAATTTTTGTTATTGATTTTAATTGTGCGATATTTTAATTTTATTATTTGTTGTATTTTTGTGCCGTTTATTGTTAACTTTTGATTTTATTTTTTTTAGTAACAATTACTTTTTAATTTTAAACAAAATTTTTTGTTTTAGAATGACTAATAGTATGTTTTAAACAAACATGAGCACTGTTAATGAAAAAAATCAAACATTATATCAAATTTGGATCAATATGAAGTACGAGAAGCATGAGCAATTCACATTTAGAATCAAACTTCAATATACAAGCAAGAACGAAATCATGCTCATTCATCTGCATAAAAAGAACAATTTGATTCTTTGAGAATTAATCCTTTTTGTTTTTGGTGTTAAAGATGGAATCTTTTTACGAAAGGACAGTGTTTCCTCGTATAATTCATGGATTATTACTAGCATCTAAAAGTGAATACTATCTATACACTCGAATATCATTAAAAAAAAAAATCTAAATACTTAATATACACCGTATATGAATTCGTGGGCCATAAATGTGATACTCCACTTTTGAAAGGTATGACACCCTTTTTAATTAAACTCCCACTAATCACAAACTAGATCTTCAAAGTTGTCCAATTAATGGAGCTACGTATGTTCTTGAAAATTGACCCAACAAGATAATAGGCTTTTATCCATTATTAATAAAAGAGTATCGTTAAGAACAATACATAAAAATAATAATAAAAAAACTCAAATTCTGTTATATTGGATAATAGTAAAAAATATTTAGAATTCTCAAATGCAGATTTTATTTTTATATCTAATACAAATATACATAAGAACAAGTTACAACGTGAAAGTAGAAAGATTAAGCATTAAAAAAAATAAAAAAAAGGGGCCAAATAAATTATACCATCTACAATATGTCACATAGTTCAAGATTACGGTATATAGAGCTAAAGAGGTAGAAAATAAGCCAAAACGTACAACTGCAACACGAAACATTTATAAAGTTCTTTTTTCTCAAGATTATTGTCTATAAATAAAGAGGTAAAGAGCAAACCAAAACGAAGCTAACTCATAATATTTTCGAGTAAACTCTTGTTGTTTGTGGTTGCCAAGAAACTAAAGCAAATTGAAAATTCAAGTTCAAAATTTTCCAACAGTTATAATTGAAGGAGAAAAAGAAAAAAAAAATAAATATGAATAAAGAAAGGAAGCAAATATTTCATAACAATTATTAAAAAATGAATAGAAAAGAAACTGATCTATAGGGTGAGTTGGAAGACAAAAGAAACGACGTCAATTTTAGATGGTAAGAATTTGAGAAACCACAGCCTATTCGGAAAATCCTTTTTTTTTTTTTTTTTTTTTGGTTTCACGACAGGGATTATTTTTTTTTCTTAAGAATTAATTTCAGATTTTAAAAGAAAATTAGAAACGAATAACATCTACCAAACGCGATTTACGTTTTTGGTATGAAAATAAATCGAAAATTAAGAATCTGCAGTGACACCAAACCAAAGGGCTAAAATCTTCCTGTGTCAAACCTCGGCAACTTCTTGTCAAAACATGCTCGCAGTATGACTGGATATTTATTCCACACCTCAGGTCTAGAAAAGAGAATTTAGTTGAGCGTTCTGAAGGGTTTTCTCTGTTCCATACCTCGTTGCATTTTTTCAATATTGTCGTGATAATGATAGCTGTAAATGCGAATGAGCTCTGACCCCCGTCCCGTGCATCTATCCCTTATCTAGTTTTTTCTTGTCATGAGACGCCCCCCGTCTCACAAATTTGCTCGTTCTTTATTGTTACGACAGCTCGATGTTAGAAGAACATTCTACTGCACAATGTCCTGATGTGGTTAAAGAAACATGCAGCTGGTTATCTGAGATAGTGTTGCTGAGTCCTTTAGAATTGGACTGCCATCTAGTGTTCACCTGCTTGAAAATATTCGGATTATGTTTCAATGACGGGAACAAATAGCCGACTTTGAGGATCGAAGCGTTGCAATTGATTTCATTAATGATATGATGCCTATTCAGGCATGATGGTCCTTTTCGCCCCTCTTGGATGGGCACGCAATTTAACCATGCTTGGCACATGATGACGGATTGAATTTCAAGCAGAGTCTATCGCCTGGCGAGGAACTAACATGGCTGCATAACGAGCCAGCTCTCCCGCCTGCCGGTCCAACAGGACAGTTAGCCCAGGATAAGTAGCATCAGGTCTCACAAACCAGAGTCTCGCGTCGGGGAATCCGGGCAGTCCTCGGGGATCGTGGGGTTCTCCTCTAGCGTAGTTAACGGTGGATCCGATTGTTCTTTCAAGATACTCTCTCGGCTTAGCTATATCAGGTCACAGGAGCACATGGTCAGGGTCTACTTTTCTAGTTCGAGATTTTAAGCTTATTTCCATGATGTTTACCAGATGAGGTTGAGATAATCCCTTTGGCGCTCCGAAAGGGGGATAGGTCAAGAAGTCGAACGGTGTCATTATCAATGGCAACTTCACATTGACCCACTTCAAAAGAGATGTAGCAACGTTGTCAACAATGTCACCGCAGAAATTACCAGCAAAAGAAACCCCAAGAAAAAGGTTGAAACCATCGGCGGCGGTCCGTTCTTTGCTGCCCGCAATAAAACCAACGGCCTCCTTTTTATTGTTTCAATCGCTACTGTATGTACGTGTGTATATGAATGTGGCGCAATTCATTCAATGCCTTCACGGTAGCAATTCAATGCTCCTATAGAAACAACGACAGACTGATCAAAGACCATATATCTCTTTTGTGAGATTTTCTTTTCTTTTTATTATTATTATTATTATTATTTTGTTTCTTGGTTAAACCACTCACCGACTTTGGTTTACTTCACTGCTTGATAATGCTTAAAAAAAAAAAGAAAGGGCAAAGATTCCCTATTAAAGATTTTGACGGTGTAAAATCAAAATATTATGAGTAGAATTGTCTGAATTTAGAAATAACGATATTTTTAATCCAAAGTTTTTAATTTTTTAATATAATTTTAAATGTTAGTTTATTTTATTTTAATTCAAAATATTTTGATTTTATTTTAATTAAATCCAAATAACGGAATACGTGTCAATTTATCCATATTTGGACTAAATAAAAAAATAAATTAAACTAAATAGGTATTAAAGAAAACAAAAACATATCTAAGTACTTAATACCAATTCCAAGTACCCCAAGTTGTCTCCCCAAACCCTTATTCTGCCCTAATGCGGTGACTGGGGCAACAGATTCTTCTAATCTTTTTTGTTTTTTTATTTCATTATATATGTTCTCACAAGCTAAGGAAAAAATTTATGACAAAAACAAAAAAAAATTGGAATGCCAGCGAGGATGTTAGATTTCGGCAGCAACTTAACAACTAAAATAACACATAAAATGATAATATCATTTTAGTTAATAATTTAATATATTTATTTTATATTAATTTAATTTTAAAGTTTTTAGTTAATATTTGTTTTAAAAAATTTAAAATGTAATAATTAATGTATTCGGAATGTTTTTTTTTTTTTTTTGGTGGTTAAAAAAATATAACAACAACTAAAACAATGACATTATTATTGAAGAGACGAGCTTAATCCGCCTCATCAGCTTGGTTTCTGAACACAAAATTACAAACAAAATAGGATTTGATTTTTCTTGTAGCAACCGGCTGCAGGATTTTGCTATTTACCGCTTTCTTGTCGCGCATCCATAACCTGGGATTGCAAAATTTCCCGCTAAAGAGATCGTCTGAACCTTCCTCCCGATGGAATGATGCTGGGGGAGGAAAGGAAGTTCCTACAACCCCAAGTTTCCGAGGAAGGAATCGATTTGGAAATGTCCTGATTATGCGTTCTCCTTAAAATGTAAAAATCAAATGATTGATGGGGTCAGAGACCTCGACGAGGGAATCCTTGAAAAACGAAGAAGAAAGATTCCGAGGAGTGAGGGTTGCAGTGGACATCAATAAAGATAGTCCCGATCCATCTTCACATGACCATCCTCTTTGTCAACAAAGAAGGTCGCTATTTTGAGTTTTGCGAAATCAAATCTGTCGACACTCTCCTTTCAACGATCCAATCAAACAGGAAAAAATGTTTGTAGGATGAAAACATCGGTTTTGCAATTAGAATGAGCACAAGGGGCCGATCCAAAATGCATTTTCTGAAGGATGGAGAAAAAACTTGACTAATTTATAATTTTTTTCATCGTCTAATTTAGACATATAAAAATAAAATCAATCATATCGTACTAAATAGGATGCGTTTGTTTAAACATTTCGTTATTTTATATTATACCAAAACACAGTCCATTTGTCTCCCCCAGTGTACAGTGTCATTCCTAAAAGTTTGAGCAAGTCCAAATACTTATAAGTAAATAAAATAAATAAATAAATATGCAATTTAAGTAAAAAATGAAAAATAAAAAAACTTTTACATCTAAGAAAAAAAAAGAAAACATAAAAAAATATTTTTACATAAAATTTTATTAATAAAAATTAAATTTTAATTAAAATCACATAAATTAATTACTTTCTTTATTTTTAATCTATAACAATATATTATTTTCTCTTTTTAATAGTCAAATTATACAAATTAACATATAACTTTTTGTACGTTATAATTTTTTTAATCTAATCACAAATAAAAAATTTTAAAACATCATAAAAATGTTCAATAATATAATAAAAAAATATAAGCAGACTTAGAACGTATCGGGTCGTAATTAGATTCGAACTCAGATCGAGCCTCATGGTGCTTGGGCCACAAGTTACAAGTTCTGTGTTAAACCAATCAAAGTCATGGGCAAACATACAGGAACGATAGTAGTTTCGAGATTTAAGCAAAACATTTTCATTTAAAATCAGTTCCCGTATCATAAACCCGAACTTCATTTACAAGAACTAATAACTTTCTCATATAACAGTTATCCTTCCTTCCTTCCAATGGTTCAAGTCATCTCAAGTGAGAACTGACATGCAAATGGGGAAAAAGGGGGAATCCAACAGTCTAAAAGTAGTATCTCATTTTTCCCATAAAAAGGTATCTTCAGTGTTCTGAGCTGTGTTGAGTGACCAAGAACGCTCATAAGGCGATTGATCATATCAAAGATAACAATAATAATAACTAGAATAAACCTTATGTTACTCGATAATAGGAGCTGCAATATATTCACCACCTCAGGCTGCAATTGGCATCATTTTTGTGGTGTTGGTATTTCATGCAACTCTCTAGCCATTGAATGATTTCTTTTCATCAACAGGGTATTGCCAGTAGAGATTTTCCAGCAACATATTTCATATTCAGATTGGTGAACAGGCAAAAAAACGAGAAAGAAAAAAAAAAAAAAGAAAAAAAAGTTGACCCCATGCATCGGCAGGCTTGCAAGAAGGAATGGAGGAGTGGAGGCGATATTGGATGTTAAGACAAGCCACCCAACACGAAGATTTGTCCGTTCATCAATAACCACCCCCACAAAATCTCAATCCTATTGCCCATAAGGAACACATAACAATTCAATTCAAGAATATATTCATTCAACACCCAGAAAATATAATTTCTAGCAAATCCTAGAACTCCCATTTGCATTATTGCAATTTCTTGTTTTTTTTGTTCACTGGTAACTCATCTAGTTCAACAAACAAGCACAAAAAATGTGGAAATATCACCCAAGCATGTCAACGAAACACATTAGAAATTTGCCAATGGACACGAGGAATGACCGATCGATTAAGCTGGCTGGGGGATTTGGGGGTGATGCAGCAGTGTGGAGGCAGCACCGACATTGGAGAAGAAGAGGGTTGGGACAAGATTTAGAGAGGGCGCGACTCTGGAGTAAGCCCTGTTGGGGTGAAAACAGAGACAGAAGGTAGAGGGAGAGAACGAAGACCCCATAAAGGTGAAGAGATTTCAGACCAGAGGCAGGGTTCAGTCCGCCGGAGCTGACGGAAGAGGAGGCTATGGATGTCGGAGTGGCTACCAGTGTTGGTGGTCGTCGTACCGATCGAGCTACTAGAGAAAAGGGGTGTATTTTTGACAAGAATATCGTCGAAGAGACGTTCTTCAAATAGGTGAAATTGATTTCAGATTTTAAAGATAAAACGGAATCCGACAAAACTCACTCTTGTCAGACGTGATTTTCGTTGTCTGCATAAAAATACACCGTAAATCACAGCTTTTCAGCTTTAAAAACTCGATCGTTCCATCGATCCATGTATCTATATTTATAGTATGAAATGGGGTGTTTATATAAAGGTGTTTAGATGCTTTGTTTACAATGGAGTGCTGATTTGGGGCATACTCCCTAGAACCGGCCGACGGGGTGAAATTGTTGATTCCCCAGAGCAAGTTATTTTAGAGTAACTGTGGACATTTGCAGTCAAGGTGCATATGCATAACCAGCAGCTAAAGCAAATGTAGATGCACAAATTCAGTCTTCGATGTTGAAAAAACAGACCGTAATCTCACTAAGCCAGGATCTGACAGATGTCAATGCACTAAAGTCATCCATCACTGTGATCAACACTGGTAAGGTAGACACTTATAACGATTCACCCCCCCCCAAAAAAAAGGGAAAAAGAAAAAAAAAAAAACGAAACAGGCCCAGCTTTACCACCTACGCAGCATTGTCTACTTGAAGCTGCTCTGAATAACAAATGCAGCAAGCAGATAAAACTGTTCAGCCCTGTTTTCCCAGAAGTAAACATAAGTTCACTAAAACAGCAGGAAACTTTCTGAAGCTTTCTGGGAAAACAGCAATGGTACTGATGAGTGCGGTAAAACCAAATACAACTGTCATCATGGACTGAACTTCACATATGGCACACCAGAGAAAGTTTGACGAGCATAAGCCTCATAATTTGACCCAAAGAACTGCATCAAGAAATACTCTTCATATTTTATTCGCTGTGCAAAGAACCGCCAGACAACAAAGGCAAATGCAGCTGTTGATATAGGATTACACAACATTATCTGGGTGCCAACTGACCAGACAAAGAAACCACAGTAGCCGGGATGACGAACAAACCTATAAATTCCATGGGTAACCAACTTGTGATGCTCCTCATGATAAATCTTGATGACATGAGTGAAGGCCTGACTAGCTGTTATAATTGCCACTTTCCGAATGGCTTCCCCAATTACAATCAGTGCAAGCCCTACATTGCTTATCCACCAAAGTTCCTTCCATCCAGGAAATAGAATAATCTCCACAAAGTACTCGAGTAATGAAAAGGCCATTGCAAGAAGATAATCTTTGCTAATCAGTAATGACTTGAGAGTTACATTTGACTTCCCATGGATTGCAACTGCTAGAAGGTATTCAGAGCTGTTAAAGAAGATTACTGCCAAAAACATTTGTGATAACTGTCTGCAGGAAGTGGAACCGAAGATTTCTGTCATATTTTTCAAATGAAGTGAGCCGACCTGTGTCTCGACATAAAGATACAGTTCTACAATATGTTGCATTCTAAGCAAATGACTGGGATGAAGTAACTTCCGGTGGCTTACCTGAGACCTGAAAATTATCCAGAATCATAGCGTTAATACTGAACCTTTGATATTCATTTCACCCAAAGGGGTGCTTCCAAAATGACTGACTGTAAAAGTGAAAAATCAAGCAACAGCTTAAGGATTTTGACATTAACTGTTAGTGCTCAAATGGTCATCTGCTCCACCTACATTGCCCTCCAACATAGAAAAAGTCTGAATCAAAATGGGGTTCAAAGGAACAGATTTAATTCCACTTTTTCACAACATAATTTAAGCTATGAGGCAACAGCATTTGGAGAATAACATGATTTTGGGTAATTATTTCTGCATTATAACTTTTTCATGGTTAAGGCATCGGAAAGAGTAGAGGACAAATCAAAACATGAAGTTGATTAGTCATGCTATGCTGAAAACAGACAATGATTATCCTCACAAGAGGTCATAACAGACAAAGAAACAGAGTGAAGAAATGTTTATCTAAAACAAAATTGGTTTTCTTTTGGTGGCCAAGGATCAAAACAATTAATTTCAACTACAATGCTATCACTTTCTCTTGCTTCTCATAAAGTAATGTTCACGAGACGGAAATATAAATATAGAATTTCGAGGAGTCAACTTTGAATTTCTCATTCAAATGCTAGGTGCCTAACCAACAATGAAAGAAGTTCTGACTGCTGAATTAAATTGTGTATGCTGTACAAAAAGATTAATAAAATGATCAGAGAATCAATTTTCAAACAAAATATGGTCATTGTTATCTAAAGTGTACCAATGCTTTATATATGCTAAAAATTCTTAGGTTTGAAAATATTCTGACCCATGCACAGGTTCTTAGAGGAAAACACAACCATTACCAACCACAATGCTTTTCTGAAATCTGGTTGCTTATAAGATCCTACAATAGGAAATGACAACTCATGCCTCAATCCAACTATATCCTAGGTCTTTTTTAAGATCTCTCTCAGCCATTCCCCTTCTCAAGTTTGCTGCTTCATCCCAACTACACCCCTCAGAGTAGACCTTAAACAATAACGCATAAGCAGCATCATCCTCAGGTAATAACTGCAGTAAGTTCTTAGCCGCCCACTCTCCTACCTCCCTATTTCCATATATTCTACAACCACTAAGCAAGCATCTCAGAATTGCAGGCCAAGGAAGATAAGGCATCGTTTCGATGATTTGTTTAGCATCCTCGAGGTATCCATTTCGTGCAAACATATCTACCATGCAGCCATAAATATCAGACCGTGGCTCCATTCTGTGTTCCAACTTCATTGAACCAAACAGAAAACATCCTTGATCAACAAGACCCATATGACCACATGCTGATATGAGTGAGACAAATGTAGCTTGGCTGGGTTGTATATTAAGAAACTTCATTTTTTCAAAAGTTTCCATAGCTTCCACAACACAACTATGATGGGCATATGCCATGATCATAGCATTATATATAACAACATCATGGGATCTACATGACTCTTCAAAAGCCATCCTTGCACCTTCAATGTCGCCACACTTTGCATAAGCATCTAGAACTGCACTAGCAACAAATACATGTCTGTCAAACCCCAATTTACTAATAAATGCATGGGCAGATCTGGTTTGCCGGTGAGCTGCAATAGCAGCACAATTATTTAAAATGCTGCCAAAAATAAATTCATCAGGTTTCTCGCCAGCTTCTATCAGAGATTTGAAAAATGCAATGGCTTCATGACAATAGCCTTGGTGCACCAACATTGATATCATGTTCCCCCAGGATATCATATCCAGCCCCTCAACTCCATTAAAAACCTCAAAAGAATCATTCAACAGTCCAAATTTAACATAACATTTAATTAACGAGCTACAAATGCATCCATATGAAGCAAACCCAGATTTAACAACCATGCCATGAACTTGTCTGCTCATTTGTTGTTTTCCAAAAAGGTAACAAGTTTCCAAAACGCTTGAAAAAGTAAATTCATTTGCATCAACTTCCAACTGCAATAAATTGCAGAAGGTCTGTAATGCTTGCTTTTCACAACCGTTCAAAGAATAACCTGAAATTAGCTCATTCCAGATGGTTACATCTTTGGAACCCATGTTGTCAAACACAAGACATGCCTTTTCCATTGCCCCACATCTAGAGAACATATATATAACGGAGGAAGTCACCTTGGTTTCATAAAAAAAACCAAAACGTAAAGCAAGGCAGTAAAACTGAAGCCCAAGGTCAACATCATCTATCTTTCCACAATATTGGAGGATTACTGAGAATGTAATGTGGTTAGGGCTTGTGCCAGGTGACGCCAAATCATAGAACAAATGTACAAGCTCTTTTGGATCCTCAAATTGAGAGAAGCTACCAAGTACAGTATTCAATGTCACGACATCCCTATCACACATTCTCCCTAACACTTTAACAGCACAGCCTGTTGTATCATTCTTAAAGTACATATCCATAAGAGCATTCATCACAGAAGTACTGCATTCCATTGCACTTCTCACAATCACTCCGTGAAGTTGCCTCCCAAAATTTAAATCACCAAGAAGTGAGCACCCTTGGCAGGCACTAATGAAAGTATATCTGTCCATTGGTACTCCTTTACATTGCATTAAAGACGCTAAACTCATAGCTTCGAAGCCATATCCACATTGAGCATATCCGCCAATCATAGCATTCCAACAACCAGTATCTCTATCATCCATGCACTTAAAGATGCTCTCTGCTGCTTTGATATTACCCAACTTAGCATAAAAGGTCAAGATTGAACTACCCACATGTGGATTCCTTACAATCCCCATTTTTAGAGCACAACAATGAACACACAAACCAAACACGCTAGATCTTATATTGGCACATGCCTTCATGGCACTACCAATGGCAAACTCATTTGATGTTAACCCAATTCTCATCATCTCCAAGTAAATCTCCAAACTTAATTCAAGTTTGCCACATTGTGTTGCACCTGAGATGAGCAAAGTCCAAGAAACAGAATTTCTTTGCGGCATTTCGTCAAATACATTAAATGCATCGTCCAAGGCACCAGTTTTTGCATATGCTTTGATCAAATTATTTTGAATAAAAGTCTCACTACCAAATCCCACTTTGAAAATACAGGCATGGATTTGAGCACTGAGAATTGGAGATAACATATTCTCTGAGAAAGAAAGTGCTGCAGCAAGTGTAGATGTGTCTTTTCCCAATAAGAAATTAGTGAATGACATTCCTGTGGATCTATATAGTCGGCATTGGAACTTGAAGATTACATTAGAGCTAAAAGGCTTCTGAAAAAACAAAAGCAGAGATTTCTGCTTTGATGCAAACGAATATTCCAAGCTTCTCATAAATCTCATCTTGAACACAGGATAGTGATTTGCAGTTGTCTATGTTCTCGATAGGATGCCTAACCAGTTTTGGACATGAAGCCTCTACAATGGCCTAGTATAGGGTGGATGTGGACAAATTTAAAGCAATGAGTGGGGAGGGTTGTCAAGCAGAAAGTTTGAGTGAAAAACTGATATATTTTCCATTGAACAGAAAGGCTATTGGGACAGAGTCGGCACTCAACATGCATAGCACATCATAACTGCTGAACTTCAACATTCCCATCACACAAAAAGTGCTTTAAATATGGCATTTTCTGCGAGGGAGGAGAGAAACAGAAAGCATGGCTTAGGAATTCTGTGCATAAACTGTCAAGTGTTAGGATAATCAAATGCTTACAAACAATAGATCACCTCAACAAATAGTATAAGAATCATATATTCAAGGTCACCTATTGAGAAAAAAGTTTTTCTTCCCCATGGGACACCATGATAAATTTTATGCTTGTAAAAGGAAGAAGAAGGCAGCATTTGTGGTATATCTTTGTTGGATAATTCATGTTTCACCCGTATAAATATGTCCACATAAGCACACAAAGAGTAGGGTAAATTTTGAAACACGGAGTTGATACATAAACTTGGCAAAGATGGAATGGGAAATCTGAAGCTTCAGAACTTCACAAGTCTATGCACAAGCGAAAGCCAGGCAGCCCAAATTTCCAAGATGGCTTGATTTGCTTCGTGCAGTTCACATCACTAGTTAGGCCCTAGAATTATGATCCATGGCGATTTCGCACAAAATCAGTAGGACGGCAACAAAAGATCCGTGTTTTACTGGCACTGAAATTCACTTTACAAAGCCAAGTTTACTAAATCAAAGACCATTTATTAATGTCGTAAAATACAGTCAATCCAGAAAACAAAGCCCACTTAAGCTTTAGTTCATATTTATGAAGGCTAAAAATGACCAACTAAAGAACTAACACAATCCCAAAGTGTACTGAAATATGAAAATATGAACTCAAGCTAAAAGTCGAACACTTTAGGCGGCACATCAAGAGTTTCAAAAAACACAAGGCGAAGCTCAGACATCGAAATATCATGCAAATGATACTAACAAATCACCGAAACATATCCTTAAAACCTGAAGAAAAAAATTAAGAAAAAAAAAAAAAGGAATTCCAGCCAGGAATTGTGATCATGATAATCTCCAAATCCCAAGTTTGAAGATCCAAAAGTCTCATAAAATTTCAACCTAAATGGGGGGAATTGGACCAAGGATGGTTACAAGCAAAAGGTGCCCACACACACACACACACACACAGAGAAATCGAAACTAAAGGTGTCCACCGGCGGGGGCGTGGGGTCTCACCATATATAAAGGGCGGCGTACTACTTGAGACTTTGTCACTGATAATGGCTTTGTCACTTACGGTGGAAGAAGACGGATTTCGAACTTGGACGAGGGCAGAGCTACTGATGATAGGAAGGCAAGTGAGAAGCCGGCGACGAACTTAGATTCGAAGCCTTCGCTTCCGTATAATAAAAAAAATAAAAATTAAAAAAAAAAACCAAATTTACGAATTTTTATAATTATATATATTTTATTTACTTATTTATTTTTTAAAATTCATTAATTATATTTAATGTTTTGTATTAAATATTATCATTTAACAATTATTTATATATTATAAAATAAATATATTTTTTATATTATAAAATTTATTAATGTGATATAAATTTTAAATTTTTCATAAAATTAAAAAATTGATAAAATAAATAATATTTTTAAATATTATAAAAAATAATTATAATATTTAAAATTTTATATTTTATTTAATTTTTTAAGAAATTAAAATTTATTTTAAATTAATAAATTTAATGAAATAATGGTGAAAGAGATGCATATATATTAAATAGTAGAAAAATAATTGTGAAATATATGTATTTAATAAAAAATATTTTATATTAGTTAAATTTAATAGATAAAATTAATTTTTGCAGTGGATTTTTTTTAAAAAATAGAATTGACATATTTACAAAAATTCTCTCACATGGTGAATGAAATTAGTTTTTTACCTAAAAAATACAAAGTAAGATTATATATAGATATTGAAAAGATTAATATAAAAAAAGTATATATTTTTTGGTTTGAAAGAAAATAAAAATAAAAAAAGAAAATAATATATACAATAATATTATTTTTATTTATTAATGTTATTATTACAACTCACCCAATTTAATAACTATTTTTATAATCATGTTACCAATATAATGAACTATTGTAAATGTTATATTGCAAACATACCATATCAAGTTTGACTATGTAGCAAAACGCTTTACTTCACCGTGAATCTTTTTAACTTTGCTAATTTGTGCCCATCATTTTTTTTTATTTAGCTTTTAAAATCAATTCATAAAGTTTTGACCTTTAGCCTTATTAGCTCTTCCTATCATTAATTCTTGTCAAATGACACTAAATCAATCGCCACATAATCAATTCATTGACAAGTTATTATGTCATGTTATCATATTTGATGTTGTAGTTTTTTAAAAAATAATTAAAAAATTCTTTTTCTTAAATAAAAGAGAAAATATTAAAAAAATGGTTTTGTAATGAAAAAAGGAAAAAATAATGTGGATCTAAATGACTCAATTTGTTTGTCTCTCTTACAACTTTCAATTGCATTCTTACCCTGTAGAATCTTACAATCTTCTTTAATCTTTAACTTGATTCAACATAATCAATGTTGTCCTCCTTTTATTTGTTTTGCTAATTCTTCCTTATCCTCTTTTGTATCTAATCTGTTAAGATTTCAAGTGTTAATATGTAAATTATGTGATAAAAAAATATCTCACATTAGAAACATTAGCAAAGATGACTCTTAAGTAACTTTGGTAAAGTGGTAATAGGCTCTTAGTGCATTTAAAGAAAGTAAGGTCAAATGTGAAAGAGATTCATACTTGAAAAGGAGGTTGTTAGAATTTTAAATGTGAATGTGTGAATTGTGTAATTAAAAGAATTCCATATTGTTGTCCTCTTTAATCTTTAACTTGATTCAATATAATCAATATTACCCTTTCTTTATTTGTTTTATTAATTCTTCCTCATCCTCTTTTGCCTTTATCTGCTAGGATTGCAAGTGTGAATGTGTGAATTGTATGGTTAAAAAATCTTATATTGGAAACATTTTAAATCTGGCATAGCAAAAGTGGCTTGTAAGTAGGTTTGGTGGAGTGATAATGGGCTCTTATTGTATTCGAGGAGAGTAAGACCTAATGTGAAAGAAATTCACACTTGAGAGGGAGATTGTTAGGATTTCAAGTCTGAATGTATAAATTATGTGGTTAAAAGAATCTTACATTAAAAAAGAAAGGGATGAGTCAGTAACATATAATTGGAAAGGACCCATAAACCTAATATCTGAAGGTTTCAAGTTAAAATGTGGTGCCAAATCTACGAATTTGTTGCTTAATCATACCTTACTTAGATTTCTCCCTCCCTAACAAGTGATATCAAAGTTGAAGATTTAGTAAAGGATAAGTATAAACAGTGCATGTTTCATATGTATGTTGCCCTTGCTACTCCTATGAGGAAGGAAGAGATGAATTATACTCATTAGGAAAAGGTTCAATTAAAGTGGTAAGGCGTAACTTTGGAATAAGAGTGGTAACACATGTGTTAAGGAAAAGATTAATTATGCTTACTAGGAAAAGGTTTGGGTAGAGTGGTAAGGCATGACTTTGGAATAAAAGTAATAACACATGTGTACCTGAGTATAGCTCTTGGAGCATAAGTTTTGAATTAGGTGTCGTAAGAATGGCTTATTGGCAAACTTGGTAAAGTAGTCTTGGCACATTTAAGGAGAGTAAGACCTAATGTGAATGAAATTTACACTTAAAGGGAGATTGTTAGGATTTTAAGTGTGATGTGTAAATTATATGGCTAAATTTGGTGTAGTAAGGATGGCTGATAAGCAAGCTTAATAAAGTAGTAATAGGCTCTTAGTGTGTTTAAGGAGAGTAAGGTCCAATGTGAAAGAGATTCACACTTGAAAAGGAGATTGTTAGGGTTTTAGGTGTAAATGTGCAAATTGTGCAGTTAAAAGAGTAAGACTTAATATGAAAGAGATTCATACTTAAGGAAGAGATTGTTAAGATTTCAAGTATAAATGTGTGAACTGTTTGGTTAGAAGAATCCTATATTGGAAGAAAAAAGGAGGAGTAAGTAACATGTAAGTGGGAAGGACCTAGAAACCTAATACCTTAAGGTTTTGGGTTAAAATGTAATGTCAACCCAACAAATTTATTGCTTAATTAGACTCTACTCAAATTTCTTCTTGGTTTTGGACTCTTTCATTTCTCTAACAAGATCATCACCTAAAAGATCAATTCTCACATATAGTTATATTTACTTAATTCATTTAGGTTGTCTAAGGTTTTTAAAAGGCAAGGTGGTGAACCAATTCTTTGTATATGCGTAAAAGTAGCTTGATTGTGTGTTTCCTAAACTAATAGAAACCTAGGTAGAAGACTTTGATTATGTCTCAATTACCAAGTAAATTTTATATAAAAATAAAAAATAAATTTTGCACATATATGAAGCATGATGGTTGTTTTCTTCATTGATGTTTAATGGGTAAGTTTTTATGTAAAGGATTTTCCTTTAGGAAGACAATGAATTTTTTGAATGTACAAAATAAGTGATTAAGTTATAAAAGAGGTAAATTATAAGATTAAAGAGAGAAATTGATAACTTAAGGGAAAGTGAAAGTAGTCAGAATTGTAGGATAAGAAATAATAATTATAATAAGGGCCTAGATAATGAGTTAATGAAGCTAAAGATAGAAGTTACTGTAGCTCAATTAAAAAGAATTGAAAAAGTTGGCAAAGTAGAAAAATCATTATTAATATATAAGATGACATGCCTTTTTTTTAAATCTTTTGTTAGTAGCATGGTGACTATGCAAGATAACCTAAAAAGCTTAAATTGGCTAGTTGGTGAATGTATTTTTGTCATTTGTAATGAAATGCATGACTTATTTTAATTCCATGCAATGAGCTAATTCAAATATTATAAATATAAAAAAACATTCGATAGTTTAAGTTTATATAACATACAATGAATTTTTATTTGAGAGTTTAAATAGATAGATAATTTCAAGTGGTATCTTATTAGCACAGTTATAAGGTTACTAATTACATATAAGTATAGTGTAACCAAAAAGTCTAACACAAAATTTGTCTAGTAATAAGGCATATCCTGCTTTTGTTTATTCAACATTTTGGACTATTTGTGCATTTGATGGGACAGGCTAGTCTATGGTGAGATCAAACATTGAATAGTTCCTAGCAATTATAGTTATGCTAATTTGGCCTACTATAGGAACATTACCTTTTGTTGTATTGTTGTTTGTTTATGCAAATTAAGTTGAAAGCTTTTCCTTTTTCTTACTTGCCTACTATCAATAAAATAAATTAAAAAAATGATGCTTACTAATAAATGTAGTATGATATTACAAGAATGGGGTTAAGTATCAAACCTCTTGTAATTATCTTGTAGTAATTTATGAAGTACGGACACTTCTAAAATGGTATGTGTCCATATTAGACATACATGTCAAATATGACAGTTGACCAACATACATCGAACATGTATTAATTACTTTATCATGTGTCTAAAGAAAAAGATAAAAATAAAAAATTAGACACATATGTTGAAAACTTCTAATAGACATGTTAGATACTTCCATTATACATGTTGGACACTTTTAATTAGTATGTTACCTTCCAAATTATAGTCTAAAACCAAAGTTTTAGTTAAGGATTGAGCTATCAAGTCATTCAAGCCTACCTTAACCTAAACATATTTAATACTATAATTGACGAGTTTTAGTTAACTAAATTTGTGTGATTTAAATGAGTTCACTCATGATTACATAAACTAAAAGGCATTAGTTGGACAAAACATAAATGTTATGTTTTGATAAGGAGTTATCACTTAATTAATTTAGGAGTAACATTATATGTGATTGATAAGTTATGTTATTTACTTAATTTAGTACATTGGACTTGTTAAGTCACTTAAGGTCAAGTAAACTAAATGAGATCTTATCCCATTTGAAAATATTTATATAAGATTTTTTGAGTTAATGGTAAGGGCTATTAATTTGAGTAAAATAATGAGAGTAACCAAAATAAGGATTAAAGACCTAATTCACTTGGATATATATGCATAAAACTAATGCTCTATCTTTATATGATTTTTGTTAATAGAAGAACAAGAGTAATAATGTGTCTCTTATTAGCATGTTGGATACTGATAAGCTTACAAATCCAAATTTCTTAGAATAGTATATTGATTTAAGAATTATTCTCCTATAAGACACAGTTTTTTTGCTTAATTGTCTTTAATATTCTTATGTTGCTTGTCCTTATTAAGGACATTACAATGAAGCTTAGAAGACTTAATAACATTATAAGGATGATAATAATTTAGTAGTGTGAGTCATGCTAATTAGTATATCTTTTAAAATTTGATCACAATATAAGATTATGAATGCCAATATCTTGATTATGCATCTTAAGGAATTGGATGATGCATATAGTAAGACTAAGAGACATATAGTAAGACATATCTTTATATACTAACCTTTCTTATGAAGTCATAGAAATTCCTACTTACCTTGTAAAAGGTTTCACCTAAATCAACTAATAAGATCTCATATGTGATATGAAATGGTAAATGACCTAACTTGTCATATTTTAAGAGTTATAGATGTGATGCTTATATGAAGCATCTATTATTTCATTAGTTTAAGGTTAGATAAAATACATATATCATTTATGGGATATCTATGAATAGTTGAATATTGCTTTTAACATATAGTTTAGGAAAGGAATTTTTCTTAAAGCCCATTACCTTTCTAGAAAAAGAATTTGTTCTCTAAAGGAATACATTTAGATGGAACTTAAGTTAGTAGTCCTAGTATTAGATCATGACATAAGACTTAATATAATAAAAAGCTCAATACATTTAGTAGGATATGTTATATTATACAAAGATATGAGTTCCTTTTGAAGTATGAGATGATGTATTACTCATTAAGGATAAGTCTACTAGTTATAAAAAAATAATATATGACATTGATTCCAATAAATGGCTTAAAGTCATGAAATCTAAAATGAATTCCATGTACATCAACTAAGTATAAACATGGTTGATTCACCTAAAGGTATCAAACCTATTAAGTGTAAAAATGTCTTTAAAAGAAAGACAAACATGAATGATTATGAAAATGATTAAGGTTATAAACAAAGCCAAAGGGTTGACTTTAATGAAAAATTTTCACTTATAGTTATGCTTAAGTTTATAAAGATTTATTTTCCATTATCGTATATGATGACTATGTAGGTTTTACAAAGCTTAAACATTTATATATTGTTAAAAAGATTTAAAATGTTTGATTTTATCAAAAGAATGGGTGAATCTTTTGTTTACAAAAAGGTTAGTAAAAGCATATTACTCTTTTATTGCTTTACATGAAAGACATATCACAAATATAAAATGATATATCATTTTTCAAATCCATTAAAGTTTGGTATTCTAAAGGTGTTCTCTATAAAGGACATGAGAGAACTAGCCTACATTTTAGGAAAGAATCTTTAGAGAAAAAATTTAAATGGTTAAGATTTATAAAGATAAATATAAAATGTTGCTTCTGACTATTCCCATTTAAGTCGAATTGATAAAATGGTTTGACATTGTAAGAATCTAAGGAGAGATTCTTCTTATATTGCATAACTCCCTTCAATGGCATATGTCTTGAGACACAAAATTGAGAAAGACATAACAAATAAGATTTATCATATATGTAATATTATGTATAAGATTAGTTGTATCTAATGTATAAATACAAGATTGATCTTAATGAAAGTCGCTAGATAATAATGAGCAACATTTTTAAGTATTTGATAAATATTAACAATGTATTTCTAGTTAATGGAGAAACTAAACTTAAAGTTTAAGAAAGTTCAAATAATAGCCTTTAGTTTGTAAAATCACAATTTGAAGAAAGTTTTACTCCAATTAATGAGATTGTAAGTTAAAAGAGTTCTAACTTGAGATAATTGTCATAT
The DNA here is from genome assembly GCA_019804595.1 of Bruguiera parviflora. Lineage (NCBI taxonomy): Eukaryota > Viridiplantae > Streptophyta > Magnoliopsida > Malpighiales > Rhizophoraceae > Bruguiera > Bruguiera parviflora. Next base: position 4,327,102 of record CM034057.1, on the reverse strand, counting down.
TTAAGCACATCTTTTCATATAATGCATTAAACAAATAATTTTGGATCAAGAAGTTCATTATTGAACTTAATAAGATTCTATGGATAGTAAAGCTAATAATTTTATACTATAACAACAATAAAGCCATTGTATGAAGAACCTATGTTTCATAAATGATCCAAATTTTTGTTTAAATGATTCCTTCTTATCATAAGGATGATGACGTGGAATGAGGTAAAGATACATAGAGTATCTACTTAAAAGGATTTGAAAAATCCTAATGTTAATCCTTTCTTAAAATAAGAACATTATCACTAAATTGAAGCATATAGTATATGTCATGACAGGTTTTAATGAGGGGAGTTTCGCGAACACAAAGAAAAGCATAATGACTAGAACTTTCAAGCATAAAAAAAGGTTAGGGCATTATAACATATATGCATGGAAGTTAAAGTTGCCACTAATTAGTTTAGGTGTGATTAGAATACCTTAAGTAACTTGATCTAGTTACAAAAATTTATTGAGATTTGGAAGTACGATCACATTTGATGGAAGTTATAGCCATCTCAAATGTTTGTCACATACAACAATACCATTATTCACCTATTCTTATTTTTATACTTTTAGTACTAATACTTTATTTATTGCTTTCTCTATTTTGTTTACTTTTTTTTATGATTTGTTATAAAGGTACATATATTAGGATTTTAGGAAGTATGGGCAGGTAGTAAAAATGAATGGAAATTTTTTGGAAGTTTTTAAAGAGATTTAAATGCTTTTTGCGATAATCCTATGCACTAAAGAGGTAAAAGGGAATCTTTTTGAAATTTTTGAAAAAAAAAATCAAAAGGATTCAAATGTTTTTTTATGGTAATCTTGTACATTAAAGAATAAAATGAAAGTTTTTGTAATTTTTGGAAAGGGTTAAATTTGTTTCATATTTATGAACTTATCTAAGGTGTCTTAAAATGCCACCACCGTTAAAAACTTTGCATCCCTTTTTCTTTTTCCTTTTTTCATTTTCCTTTAATTCCATTTCTTTCTTTCCCCCTATTTTTTTCCTTTTTTCCTTTCTTTTTCTTTTTCCTTTCCTTATTCTTGGTAAAGCCTTTATCTCCCTTTCCTTTATTTTTGGTCCAACATAGCTCTTTCTCTCTCCATACCTACCTCATCCTTTAGTCATTCTCTCTTATTCTTGGCCTTTAGCCTTATCAAGCATAAGTCTTCAGTGTTTTTTTTGGTATAAGATCTAAGTTTTGTCATTGGAAGTCATGATTTTTGCTAGATTTTTAGGTTATTAGTGGTAGAGAGAAAGAGGGGGCAACTACAATTTGCAACAAGGCATCATTAGCCTTTAATTGGCATATGAGAGGCTTTAACATGTAGATTATTGCTTGTCAATTCAATCAATTCCAATTTTATGTAATGACGATGACTAATAACAATGCATATGAGGGAAAGAGTGAGCAATGATAATAAATGTCTAATAGATAGTTGATGCCTCTATAGTGCTTAGAGGGTCTTATTGAATAGATTGATACCTAAGGAGTTGACTAGTACCGGTCTTGTGCAAAGATGGTGATCAGTGGCACCATGTGCTTCAATGGTGTGATTGCAACTTCAGGTTTTCGATTGATTTATGCATTTCTCGACCTCTTTTTAGTACATAGGCTTTAAAAATGCATAGATCAGTGTCAAAGGACCTTGATGATGGTGCTTATGACATTTTCTATCAGCATTACTGGGGCCTTATAGCAATGTTGATGAGCTTTCTGTGGGGCAAAATGCCTACCTTAAGGTACTTTTTTTAGTTGCTTTCATGTTTTTTTTTTTTCTAATATTCTTGATTTCTTATTTTTCACCTTATTAATGTGTATTAAGTAAGAAAAAAGAAAAAAAAAAACAACCACAATATGCTAACCTTATGATATTTTTTAGTGTAAGGGAACCATGGTAGGTTGTTTAATGGATAATAGTTGTAATGCTCAAGATAATTCTCTTTTTCATTAATTTTAGGTGTTAGATATGTGTTTGTTTGAACTTTTGTGTTTTTGATGTGGTGTTGTTATCTTATTTATAGGTGCATTTGAGTTTCAATTTATTGCTTTCAGTTATTTTGTGCCAAATAAACCACAACAAATTAGATGGCCACTAATGACAATTTTGGTAGGTGAAACGGTGCTTATGATTGGATATGATTGTGGTTTTATGCTAAACTTAGATCATTTATATGTGATTATGTTCTTAGATTTATTACCTAACTTTCTACTACTATGATAACCTATTAGTTTGCTAAGAAAGCGTTCACCCTATTGTCTCTTGGAAGCTTAGATTTATGCCAAATTAGTTTTTTTTTTAAGTTTTAATTAAAAGTATTGATTGTAATGTTAATAAAAATGAAAAAAAAGTATCAAAAAAGTCTCATAATCTTATTAACATTACCTTTATTTCCACTATTAATGACTAAAAGAGCTACTTTTACTTTTGGGTTGTTGCTTGGACATTTTTTTTTTGGCTAGTATTAATGTTTTTGGTACTCTCTTATTTATTAAGTTAGGTGTTTTATGGGTATTTTGGTGTTATTAACTTTTTTTTTTCCTTTTTTTGCTCTCTCTTATGGCCTTAAATGCTCTTTAGTCATTTTATTCTCCTGTTGCTACTCTTTACCATTTAATGTCTCTTGACATAAATGCACTTTTTATTGTCACACTCGTGGTTTTTCTTTTTGCTTTTTTTGTTAAGTTTTCATTAATGCCTCCTACTAACCTCTTTAATGCAAAAAAGGTCCTTTTTTTTATAAAAAAATGGTGATAAATTTTGACTATTGATCTCATTTTTTATTAAATGGTTAAAATTGATTCTTTTTTCTTTATGCGTGTCTAATATTTTGTACACTATTAACTTATAGAGTTTGCATTTAGATCAGGTCATTAGGCCTTAAAGAGAGGGCTTAGTCAAAGGTTTTGAGAAAAGGAGGACCTTCCCTCGTGGTTCAATGATGTTATTTATACTTAAAAGTAATTATTTTAGTTTTGGGTTTAATTTAAGAATTAAAAGAGTGGTTACCTCTTTTCTTCCTAGCTAAAACATACTTTGTATCTTAAACTTTTAACTATATATTAAATACTGTAAATTAATTAATAGTAATTCAATTATTATTTTTCTTTTCTTTCTTACTTTTTTCACTTTTTTTTGTTTTTTTTCCCTTTTTTGTGCACCAAATAAACAAATCACGATCCAATTACAATCATATCCCGCCTACCATTTAGCCTTATAAGCATCCAAACACAAAAATAAGTGAGAGTGAGGTCCACTTTTAATTAGGTTAGACAAAATATATATACAATAATATATAATACATAAGTGATTAACTACAATGTAAGTGAGAGATTGATAATATATGTCTTAGTAGCCAATTACAAATTTAATATTTCATGAATATAATTATTTAATTAAAGACATTTTTTATATTTAGTATTCTTTATACAATAATATGGTCATCAATAAACTCTAAAGATAAAATTTATAAAATAAATATATTTTATAAAAATATTCATGATGAGATTATAATTATAAGATACTTATTATAGTAAAGTATTATTTTTAAATATTCTTAGTTAATACTCAATCAAGATAGGACATTGATAGAGCAATGAAACTAGCACATATTATATTTCTTTCTTATGAAAAAAATAACCAATCTTATAGATTAAAATCTTATAGATATTTAATTAAACATGTAGGTGCTTATTAGTTAAATAAGATTATTGAATTGACCTATTATGAAAATTCTCAAATAAAACATTACTTATGTATTTAAGGAATTTTTCATATGGTAATCTTGTAAGTAATCTTTAAAGTTGAGATTACCAAAGTGTCTCATATAAGAATCCATATGCTTTGATCTCACCTTTAGATTATCCCAATCAAAAGTTGCTTATGGGTTGAATGTTGCACTTAGTATAAATTGTATAGAGATAGTTTATTATTCAATAAAACATTCATTGCCTTGAAGTAATCATAAGAGAATATTCCATTTGTTTCTAATGAATATTAATTCAAGAAATTCTTGCACAAGATAGAATAATAATTCATAAAGAGTTATGATATCATTCATATAATCAATGATCATATAATTGGACAATATAGAATAAATGCTAATTACATATTTTATGTCTAATTGGAATATTAGTATGGCAAAAAGATTGAATTACATTGAAGGAATTAGTCAAATTACTTTGATAATTTTAACATTTGGGTACTTATAATATATAATTAGATGTCAATTTTAATTTATGAATATGAATTGATTAATTGAAAAATTAGTAATAAATTAAAGGAGTTTAATTTATCTAATTATTTAAGATCATAATTTATATTTATTATTAACACGTTAAAATTTTAATGGGTCACACATAAGGATAATTAAGGAAATATAAAACAAAAATTAAATTAAACTTGATTTAAAACTTTAAAAATCTTTTAAAATCAAATATATGATATTTAAAAATATAAGGATTAAATTTTAATTTTTTAAAAATTGGTACAAGTTTTTATAATAGAGTTAAAAAGTCAAAATCCTTATAAATATCTATTAGATAGTCAAGCATTATATGCTTAGCACATTAGGGTTACTAGTCTCCTTTCTTCTCTTTCCTTAAAAAGGTTTAGGTTATTAGAGCTATTTCCTTGTTGTTAATATGGATTATTATTGAAGGTTAAATTTTTGAACAATGATAATTTGTGACAACTTGCTAATAAGCCTAAAAGAGAAGAAGAATTAAAGATTATTTTGCTAATAATTCTATTTTCTCAAGCAAGTTTTAATTATATTTAACAAGCGATTAATTTATTATTAGGAATCAAAATTTTAAATTTGTGTTTTCATTGTATATTTATTTAGTAAATATCTCTACGAGGCTTAACATATTACACATATCCTATATTGATAAGGTATGCTTATAAGGTCTCAAGATTTGCAAGGACACTTCGTTTTTCTAATTATGTGTTTGTCATCAACTTTTAGTACCTCATAATCATCATCTCCATTCTAAACCAAAGAACATTTAAGGGCCAACATTTTCCTTTCTTCATTGATCTTTATAATTAATGGACCATAGTCTCCATGCCATTTATTAAGGCTACTTTTTTGTTGCATAAACCTTGACATCACCATCAATCTTATCTCTTTTAACATGCTAATGATTAGCTTATGCCTATCTCCAAGTATCCATCCATTAAATGTCTCACACGTGTAATTATCAATTAAATCATATAAAGGACTTATGGTTGCAAATGCTTTACACCGTGTCTTAAGTGGAGTATAAAGTAGGTCATTAATGCATCTTAATGCAAGGTTGTTTAGTTTTTCATTTTCATTGCCAAATCTTGTAAATAGGATGACTTGGCATATTTCCAAAATTGATAATGTAGATCATGTCCTCTTTATTTTTTCTATCAACTCTTAAAAATGTGGAAAACATATCTTGTGTTGTACCTTGGGTAATACTTCATTGACCACTTTTAATAAACCCTGCAAAGAACCATAATTAACAAAAGTGTGTGGATTATAACCTTAATAATGCAAAATTTAATAATTTGCATCATTTAATAATTGACAGTTTTATTGTATCAAAACCAATTAATTGATATTTTTACCTTTTGTTTATTTGAAGTGATTGTGAAACCATCATAATCATCTAATTGAAGGTTTGACTTCAAAAATTGTAATAACCAATTTTATGACTCCTCTTTTTCCACTTCAACCACTACCATACAATGGGAAATATTTGATTATTTAGATATTTCCCTACGACACCTAGAATTTGACCTTCATATTCTCTTTTAAGAAAACAACCATCCATACTAAACATTTTTTGTAACTAGATCCCCACCCTTATTTGCATGCATCAAAACAAATATAAAACCTTTGAAATATGGCTAAATCACCCATTTATCTGCTTTTCACTTTAATATTGCATGTGTTACGTAGATTCTTATATAAAAGTTCTTATTTATAATTCCTTAGTCTTACAAATCAACCTATATAATTCCGAATAATTGATCTTAGAATTTTTTTTGTTTGCCTAATGTCAAACTCACTTTTCAAGGCATAGTATGTCATAACCTTTTGGAATTCTTTCTTACATTCAAATAATGTCCCCACATGCTAAGCCAAAACTTTACATCTGAAATTGTATTTTTTATTTTTTTATGATTTTTCTCCTCACTTTCTTATCTTTCAAGTCAATTTTTTCTTCACTAACTTTGTAACTACCTGGAACATTAGATGGTAAGTAGTCACTTTTTATATAAGGAATTTGCACTTCCTCTTCTACATCAACCTTATCGTTTTCTTACTTTACAAAGCCAACTTCTTGATCACACTTTATATTGACAACTTTTTTGTTTTCCTTTTCATAAACTCTACCTTCACTTTTTTTCTTGCATTTCTTTAACTTTTATCCTTATAATCACTCAAACAATCTATAACAATAAATATATAACTTCATCATCTAAACTACTTCTATCCTTAACATCAAGAATGCCATTTTACTCCTTAATATACTCTCTATTAATTGGAGCTTTAGGCATGACATTTGTCTCTCTATTGTGCTTTCACTCAATTAAAGTCTTAGGCATAAGATATGTCTATTTATTGTGCCCTTGGTAAATTAGAGCTTCATGTATAACATTGTTCTCCTAAATAAAGCTTCAAGTCTCTCTATGAATTTAGTCTATCTTAATATGATAATCGCATTTCATCTCCCTATGAACTTGCTCAACATTTTCTACTTTAACAACATGGTCTAGATGATCATAAACTAAATCAATTTCTTACTCAGCATGCTCATAAAGTTAGTTAGCATTTTTAACTTGTCTGGTATTCTCTTTTTCTATTGTTTCATTACTCTTTCCATCAAATTCTACCTAAATAATACCATTTTGGTATATTGCTTCATTTGGTTGTATTTAAGTCTCATCTCTACATTTTAGTTAAACTCTACCTCATTAGTTGTATGCACATCTTAACAAGACCCCTTAATAGAAGGCAATAATAAGTTATCTACCACTATAACTTTATCTACCCCATACTCCAAGTATAAATCTATAATCTCATGTTTAGCTAGAAATTTAGACATATATATCACATTTTCATTACTCTTCATCAAAAGTAAAAAGTCCCTTAAATCCATTCCTTTCCCACGAACTCTAAAGTTAATTTTGCCTACATTCCAATAGCCTATAAGTTCTTTGTCTATTGATCTTACCTTTATGCTAGAGAATTTGTTAATGTCAACATTGTCCACAATATCAGTACTTTCACCTTTGTAATTAAACCTTGGTTGCTTAACAAACCTCCAATGATGGAAAATTCTAAGGCTAACCCATTCCATCATGTTCCACTGCATACACCAAGCAAGATGACACATGATAGTCAATGTCAAAACCTTAATTAGCTTGAATATCAAAATACCAACATTTGATACATTAAAACTTAATTATTTCACTAATGTGTGCCAAAACTAGAGTATGTGTAAAAGTTATGACCGAAATAATATGGAAAAAAAAAAAAACAGCACCTAAAGATGTATTGCAAACTTATGGCTAACCTAATTTAACAAATCTTACCAATTAGATACATAAAACACTAAATCCCTAATTTTACAATATATGACCACACAATTAATCATAAATTTGCTTAATTTCATCATTTCCTATAACTAATTAATTCAATTTAGAAAACATCACCTAATGATAACTAAAATACTAAAATAATCCAACACCCTTATTTTAATGCATAAATTATTCATATACCTTTTCATGTGGTAAAAAAGACAACAACCATAATTACAAACCCCAACTCATAAATGGTCCCTAAGCCCATTTTTGTCAAGGCAAGACAAATAAGGATAATGATTTGTGGGGTTTAATGTAGTTAAGGAATAAAAATAGATATTGGAAAGATTAAGAAAACAAAAGTGAAACAAAAAAATAGGGTTTTAGGAGCCAAAGGGTAAAAACTAAAAAGCAAAATCAATTTTAAGGAGGAGAAAATGTGTTATCACTTTTTAAGAGATGTAGTCAACAAGTTTGTTTTTTTTTTCATGATTAATTTTAAATTTTTAAATATTAAAAATTTCCTAAAGAAAATATTTTTATTTTTATTTAAGAAAAATATTTCTTTTAAAAAAAATCATGTCTTTAAACAATATGATATGACATGATAACTTATCACCAAATTAGTTGCATGGCAATGATATTATGTCATTTGGTGAGAATTAATGCTATGGGTTAGCCTTTCTTTATATAAAAAAAAAAAACCATTATAAAAATGAATCAACAAACCTAAAAATATTCTAAGTGAAATAATAATTTTTGTTAAGGGAAAATGAAGTCCTTATAAGTCTATTTAAAGACTTGCTAGGTTATAAAAATGTTAAGGAGGGTTAGACCTTCATTACCACTTAAAGGTAACATCGATCACTGAGGCCTTCAAAACCAATGCCTCAATAGAAGCAACATAAAGTGAAACCTTAAACCTCCTCACCAAACAAAGGATCTCTAAAAGGACCAATCAATAAAGACTCAAGCAATAATGATGAAGATGTAATGAACAAAGAGGACCTCCTTCCATTACCATAATGGATTTCTTCCCTTAAGACTTTTTTGCTCCAATGCAAATTGTTTTGTCAACATGTTATCCCTTAATATAGGTGAACTTAAGGAGGAGTAACACTAAAATAATGAACTTGTAATAAAAGAGGTACCTAAAGCTCTTAAAAGTTTTATTGTCAACCACAACACACACTCGATTTTTCCATCATTCAAAACCTTACAAAATCAAGTCAGTATGGCCTTTCATAGCTCTATGATTCTCTCCCTCTAAATGACCTTAGTCTAGAAAACTATAAGAAAGATTAAATCTATGTCATATGCTAATCTACCATTGCATTTTCATATGAGGTTATTTAGTTAGGTTTTAAACCCTACAATCAACCACTTCACATTTCAAGAAATACTATAGAGCAAAATATTAGTCATATCCTCATTAATGATGATGTAACAATCAACATTATTCTAAAGTTACCATGAAAAAACTCAACATTGGTATTGACAAATTATCAAATAGTCACTTAATGATTTATAACTTTAATTAAGAAGTACAATGAGTCTTTGGCATTATCTACCTAAACCTTACCTTTAGTACTCTCTTTCATGTGATTGACACACACACCCCATATAAAATGTTACTAAGTTGTCCTTAAATCCATGGAAATGGAGTTGTATTCTCAAGTTTTCATCAATGTTTCAAATAGTATAAGAATAACATGCACAAATTTAATGCTAACTTAAAGCCATCGTTAAAGCCAAGTCATAATTAGCAAATGCAATCTTCTACATAGACTCAGATAATCATGACATTACCTTTTTAAAGAATGCGTTAACTAAAGGCTTTTTAAAAAAGGGTAAAGATGCAAAAGACTCTTTTGATACCTCCTTTCAAACATTTGTTAATGAAAAGTCATGATAACTTATTGAAGTCCTCTCACAAGAGATTGCCTCAACTTTGGATCATACTTTAATTCTACGTTATGTGCCAAAATCATAATGTCAAGATAGATAATGCCTTTCTCTCATTGTACTAATTTCAAACAAATAAAGCAACTCAGTAGTTTTAAATTGTAAGATCTTTATATTTTGAAGACAACCCATTCTATATCTATACCAAAGATTGATCTAACTCTGATTTCTAAACTATTGAAAGACTTTGTAAGACTGCTTAAGGGGATAATTAAACATAGCTCACTTTTAAAGAAAAGAACTAATGGAGGATTAATCTTAATACATACAAGCTTTTCACCAAAATTAGATATCACTTCACAAGATTAAACATAATGGATACACTTTCAATAAAAGGCACTAATGTGCCATTACCTAACCTTCCAATTCTAAGCTTGAACAAGGCTATCAATAGAGGCCAATTGTGCAAATTAAGTTGAAGAGCCAAACCCAAACAATTAACAAGTGTTTCATTAGGGTCATATCCAAAGAAAAGGGAGATTTTAATATATAATTAATTCAACTAAGTGTGAAGAAATGGAAGCTCTCCCCTTATGTTATATCATAATTAATGAAAAGGCTGAATTTGACTCATTAGATAACAAAGTATAAATGCTTCCTCTAACACTAAAGGATAGTAGTTATATATGAGCTTAAAGAAGTTAAGATTAGCTCTCGGGAGGATCCTCAACCCATATTTGTAAGCACTCTACTCACACCACACAAAGAGCTATAAGAAGAGAAAGATTATGTTTAAGTATTTAGTCCATACAAGTATGTGCCTGCATGGAGCTACAAGTAAATACGTGGACTTAACTATAAAATTATAAATTGTTTAATTGTGAAAAAAGAGATTTTTTAAGTTAAAAAACCTTAACAATGTTTATGCTTATAGTTCATAACTTAAATTAAGGAAAAAAGAAATAAGTTGATCAATTTGGCTTTATCCAAGAGGTCATCTACCTAATATGGATAACAAATATAATCGTTATTAAAAAGAAGAATGGATAGATAAGAGTTTATGTGGACTTCAAAGACCTTAATTAGGTATGCCCAAATAATGATTTTCCTTTCCTAATAATAAAGATCACAATTTATGCAACGACAGGCTATGAATCATTATCTTTCATTTATACCTATTTGTTTGATTGGTTAGTTGAACAAATTAAAAAATCACTTGTGATTAGTAAAAGAACTAATAGATCCTTTAGCATTCTTAATATCTACAAATTGGAATAATTCAACACATGTTATTATAACGCTTTCATTGTTAAATTCCTTGCCCATCTCTCTCTTTATATATATATATATATATATACTACTCTTCCTTTAGTATGATATACAAGTATAAAATCATCAATTACCTTCTGTGTGAAAGGTGGTTTAATTTTATATATGGAAAACTAATAAAAATGCAATTTGTATGACTTATATAAAATAAACACTTTTTGACAAGAAGGTTATTTTGCCAAATACTCATTTATATATTTTGGATTAAGGGATTTCATTTGATTATGCAATTCTATTATTTTTAGAAGCTTTGTTTTTATTATCTTTCATGACATCATCTAAGAAATAATGCATATATTATGTCTTATTAGCTCTTTGTCTCTTTAATTTAAAAGATTATAGCATCTAAAAGATATGACTTCAATTGAGTTTTCTAATTGTACACAAGTGATTTAATGGATGGTTGTATGGTAATTTCACCTTTAAGCATAAGATTAAAATATAAGTATGATTTTTCACTCTAAGTTAAAAGATTATAATTTTTTATTTTTTTATTTTTTCTCTTTTTCCACGGGAGATATTTGTTGTTCTTTACTTAAACCTTTATTCAATGCTATAATTTATATAGCAGGAGTTGAATAAGTTAGGTATATTTTAGAGAGATTTGAATGGGCATGATAGGAAAAATGGGTGGTATAAGCAATAAAGGTTTTAAGGGATACTTGAAGGTTTATCAAGTGAAATGGATATTTAGGTATATTTTGTCTGTGCAATGCTATAATTGTCCATCAAGGTTATTTCAATGTTGTGAATGTGTGAAGGCTTTAATAATGAAGACAATGACTTACATCATGCTAACAATAAACCGACTCAGTAATCTTAAGAAAGAAAATATTAACTTTACACTTCTGTGTAATTTTTGGTTTTTTAATGTGTTTTTCCTTTTTTCCTTTACTCTCCTCCTATTTCATGATTTGGCTAATTGGCTTTCCTCTTTTTAAGCCTAATTAGTAATAAACATGTTGGATGCATGAGTTGTTTCATATTTGTTGAAAAGTATATTCTTATTTGCATTTTCTTAAAAAAAACTCTTAAATTTTAAATTTTATTTTTCTTTTTAAGAAAAAAAAGATATTTTTCTTCCAAAGAACACAAAATAAAGAATCTAAAAATAGTTTTGTTTTCTTTTTTTTTTAAATTTTTTTCTTTTATTTTCATTAATTATGCATATTTATATTGTATGAATTTTAAATACATACAAATAATCATTAAAATAAATTAAGCAATTACAATACGTATTAAATTATAATTGAATAAATTAAAATTTTAACTATAATTGTTATTATAAATAATAGAAGAATCTTATAAGAAAATTAAATTTACTAATATTTATAAAATTTAAATCAAAATTTCATGAAATTTCAAAATAACATAAAATACTATTAAACTAAACTAAATAATTACAAAAATAATAATAATAATAAATAATGTCAATTTTTTATATTTATTTAATTATATAAAATTGTCAATAATAATTAATTGGTTGAATATAATTCTACTCAATTAATTTTTTTTTCTAAAGTTGATCTAATTAATAAAGAAATTTTTTAATATTTATAAAATTAAAGACATTTCTGTGTAAGCAAAATATTAATTTCTTTTTAATTTCAATAATTACAATATGCATACACCAATGTTAGATTTATATAATGTACAAATTTATAAGAGTTATTAAAGTGCTAATATGAGTTATACTAGATGTCAAGATAAATTCTAATTATTGGTTAATTGTAAAAAATGTGGCAGTTATATAACAATAAATAAACACAATCTTGTAAAAGTTAAAAGTAAATACGTTTGATATTATTTAGAACGTAGATGAAGAACAAGAACAAATATAATAATTTTAAAATTGACAGTTAAAAAAAAGTTAAAAAATTAGAAATAATGAAAATTTATATTATAGAGTAAAAGTTTATTTTTATGGCTTAAAATAAAAACAAGTTAATATAAACATAAGTAAGTCAATAAATTAGGTTAAAGAGTAATAAATACATTTTTTTGATAAAAATTAAGATTTTAGGAGTAGTTTTATTAATTTCCAAAAAAAAGGAAAAAAATATAAAAAGGACTTAAATTATAAATGATTTTCTTTTATTTTTCTTTTTTAAGAAAAAAATTAAAATTTTGATTTTTTTTACCATTTATTTTTTTAATTTATAAATTTATGAGAAACTACTATATAAGAAAAGATAATTTTTTCTTAATTTTGATAATATATATAAAAAAATTATCAAATATTACAAATATATATTCATTTTCACATTACTTACAATTTGATAAATATTTTATAAGTTAAATAACAATTAAAATAATAAACTTAATTATAATTTTATTGGACAAAGTAAATTAGGAATGAATAAAAAAAATTAGGAACATGTACCACACTTGAAATCAAAGATGAGTTTAAAAAAAAAAAAACTTAAAGCAGGTACTATATTCATTTGTTGAAATTTAATAATGTAAATTAATGATTTAAAGAAAATAAAATAAAGTATAAAAATATAAAATAAAAAATTGTATAATTTCAAATATATGGATATAAAATAAAATTATAATTAAAATTATCGATCAAAAAATCTAAATATTTATTATTATCTTCTTCTAAGTTTAAAAAAAGACAAGTTTGTGACCAAAAATTTTATATAAGAGTCAATATAATATTGACTATCAACGAATTTTTATAAAGATTTTAATAAAAATAATTTAAATTGTCAATAAATTTTTTTAAAAGATATATAAAAAAAATGAAAGTAGTTATTTGGGAATAATTATTTTTTAAGAAAATAAAAAAGAGATATTAGAAATATTTTTTTTCTTTTTTTTTAAATAAATAAAAAAATTTAAGAGATTTTTTTTTAAGAAAAAAAAAAGAATTATGAGAGTAAATATTTTATTTATTTTTCTTAATTTACAAATTAAGGAGAAGTTACTGCCTGAAGTTTTTTTTTTTTATTTTAGTTATATTAATTATAGAAAGGAAAAAATATATGATAAATAGATATATAGAGAGAGAGAGAGAGAGAGAGAGAGAGAGAGAGAGAGAGAGAGGGAGAGGGAGAGATTGTTTTAGAATAAAAGAGAGGAAGTGGAAAGGCTGGACAGTTGTGGAGCAGATTAATCCCACAAACTTTCCAATCTTCCAGCAATTGCATTCAAAATTTAAATGAGATATGGAAAAATTACTTGGAAATATATACGTTGGAAACATGTGCTTTGTTCTGGAGTGTATACTGGAAAAGAATGAAGTCAGGGATCTATGATCCTCGTTGGGGACGGAGATGGAGTAAAGAGGATCTTCTTAGTCGGGCTCGGGACACAGATTTTTAAATTCAGGAACTAAGGTTGAAATAATGACACTCCCAACCTGCCATGGTCTCGCGGCCGCAAATCGAAGTCCCCATTTCCCGGCTGCGGTCCACACACACATGCCTTCACCCGTTCCTCCGCTGCAAATCCACCGGACAAGTCCGCCACATCCATTGCCCCTTTCGGAGGTACCGATAACTTTTTTAGCAGGGAAGGAGAGCCGAACCCCTTAGATGCCATGGAGCACGGTAGACCGACGCTCGAAGGGTAAGAAAGACCCCCTACGGCTAGTTGGTCTTGAGACCAAGTCGAGTTGGTTTAGAGGGGCTAATGGTTGGCAGAATACTTCTACGCACAGCACGCTTTTAAAATCATTTTAAAATACTTTCGTTAAGGGCATGCAGCATCCGCGTATGGTTAAAATGCAGAAAAACACAATCACCGCTTCTGCCGAACCTTAATGGAACGATGTATCGACGTATGGTAAAGGAGCTTTGGCGAAATCTCCGGGGGACGAGAAGAAAAACGAGAAAGAAGAAATCTGTACCTGGTCAGTGGTCATGTTTATACTTGACTAATAAGCCATTCTCGTATACATAGAACTAAACAGTACAAATAATGCACTGCATCTCCATTCATCTATGCCTCAAAAGCTCGTGGGAAACATCTCATCTTCTCATCTCCTATTTTCCTTCTACACAGCCCATACAAAATTCAGCCCTAAACCAATGGTCTCTTGGCAAAAATAGAAGTTCTCAATATGGATGGGAATCTAATGGACTGACTAGTAATCATACACCCAAAACATACTGCAAAAGGCCAAAGGCGGCCAAGTTTTTGTCTACAGCTTGTTAGATCTCCCTTTCTTCTTTGGCCTCTTGTTCTCCACTCTCTCTGCTGTTTCGGACCTTAAAAATAAATTATACTCATACTCAAACAATCTAAATGAAGGAAAAATAAGACAAAGATGAAGAAACCATAATACTGTCAAGATACTATAAGCAACATTGCTAATACAGGTTAGAATAGGAATGTTCTTCGCACCCATGAACATATTCATAAGCGATTTAGCCTACGCAGATACACATGATATTCAAGGAAGAGTATATGTGTTTCATATCTTAGATAAAATAAAGCCCACCATCTTAAGGAATAGTTTCTAATTTCTTTTTTGCTCAAAAAACACAAAAAAAAAAAAAAAAGTTTCTAATTTCTTTATAGTCATATCCTAGGAGAACATCCCACAAAAAATCTGGTAGAAATTGAACCATTTTATGGTGGATCAAATCTTTCTGGTTCTGTTCTCAACAAATTTTTAACACCCAAAAAAATTTACAGTAGGATATTTTCTACACATTTTTAGTGCAAGTTAGTTTAGAACTTACCTGTGTCAAAGTTACTTATTGTTTCAACTAGAGTAAGTAGCCTTAATTCACTTTCTTTTTATAGTAGCATTCACTAAGTAATTCACCCAATGTGTTCTTTTGATGCATAACCATAGTTTTGTCCGGAAGCTCCACTAGCTTTTCCCAATCTTCTTTCTACCCTTTTACTATATTATTGAATATATCCACCTGATACTCATTAAAGCACAAATCAACTGCTACCAAACTAATCTTGCGGCACAAAGAACAAAGGGGAAATCATCTTGCTGGGTTTTTTTATTTTTCAGTTTCCCTTTTGATCCAAGATTTCTAAACAGAATCATGAGAAACAGAAAATACTAAACATGCATAATTGATACCAGTGCAATATATATAATCAATAACATGATGGTGACTCACTTCATGGCCGAATCCAAAACCCCAGCGGCCCAGTATGCAGCATGAAGGCACATTTTCCTAACCTGTCAGCAAGTATCCACCCAGATTAGGCCATTATCAAAACAAACAACTTTGGGAAAACTACACTATAGAATAACAAGACTAAGCAATCTCATGATGGGCTCATTGTGTTGTTATCTCAGCTTTGTTACTTTAAGAGATTATTCCAATTTTCAATGAATAATCTGGTTAGTAATAATTATAATTGTGTTACTCTCACATTTTTAGCTATCAGAATCCCTCCTGGGTCAGACAGTTTTCTTTTCTTTGTACTTTTCCTGTCTAGACATTAATCTTTGGATTTACTATTACTAAACTTTTGCATTGCCAAATAGAGAAGCACAAAATAAAGTTGCTCCATTTGCTTGAATTTCAAAAGAAAATTGCAAATAAACCAAGTACCAAGAACTTGGCAAAACTGCTCTAATCAGTCACACATAATTAGCTAGTTTTTCCTCCAATTAAATTCCAAAATCAAATCCTAGATCTTAACAATAAAAAAACCTAGAATTGGGCCAGCTAACATGATGCAAGAGCATCCATCGTACTTATCTACTAGCTAGTTATTTGTGCTCACTTACTTTATTCTCCTTTAATAATTACTTATGAGTTTCAATAAGTGGTCATATGACTAGCATAGAACTATTTTCAATTAAGTTGGATGGCTAAAATTAGTCTGGGTTTTAGGTAACAATGGTTAAGTTTTTAGTATCCCTAAATCAAACTTGACATCAGAGCCCAACAAATCCTAAAATTATGTAAAGGGTTACTAACCATTTTTGGATGCAGCAGAGTTGTGGCAAATGAAATGCAGGCCAGCAAATTGAATTGGCTGATTTGCAGTATATGATTGAAAATATGTTGTGAATTGTTCAAGCTTTGCAGCTAGAACTTGTGAGAGCCCAAATGGAGAATCCGAAAGGCAAACACAATGTCCCACACATGGTAGAAGGTGGTCTTGAGTACAAAATGGATCTTGGAGGCTTTGAAAACTCCTTTCATGGTGCTTGCCCATCAATTCTGGGACAAGAAATGGGTTGAAAGCAAATTTGACCCATGCTCTTGACCTAAATGGCTATGGAATCAAGGTAGTTGTTGATTTCCATAGTAAGATGCATATCAGGAAGCTAAATTGAAGAATTAGTTTGAGTGGAAGGCAATATAGAGAATTGAAAGGTGTTAATTCTTAAGCTGAGCCTTATTGTTCAATGATAGAAGAGAATTGAAGAGCATTGTGGATGACAAGGCAAGGCAAAAATCAACACTTGCAAGCACATGATGGGAAGGTTACAAAAAAAATTGTTACCTGTTGATTATAGAATGAAATTATATGAGAAATTAAATTCACTAAGTAACAAAGTATGTCTTTTGAGAAGTATGTTACAGCCTTCAATAATTTGTCCATTAGCATTGATTTAAATGATACTGATGAACAACTGACTTCTCGTTATTTTCTTGTGAGTTCTGCACTACAGAGATAGAAGATTATTTTTAGCAGCATAAGCATAAAATTGGTCCTAAACCTTTTCAATTTTTTATTTTAGTCTTAAAAGTTTGTATTTCATTTCCAGTTAGAATAATTTAGACAAAAAATGATCAAAATATTAACTCTATAAATTAACCATATAAAACATGTATAAATTAATAGGAATATATACATGTAGTGTATTTGAATTTTCAAATTAGTTCTAAATCTTTAGAGATTTTTTTAAGTCCTAAACCTTTCAAATTGTTTTAATTCTGTACGATTAAGATGAGTTAACAGTTTGATTATTTTCCATCCAAAATTATAAATTGAAATGAAATGCAAACATTGAGGACTGAAATTAAAAACTTCAAAAGTATAAAATGACATTGCAAAAATTGAAAAAGTTTAGGACTACTTTTCTACTTATCTCCATTTTTGGCAAGTCAGATGACAATTCACAAGGTTGCAACAGTAGAAATCAAGGCTTTTGGAGCTACCTAAGGCACCAAGGCTAGTACTGAGAATGTTGCCAACCAAGCTGAAAAGGGTAGAACTGTGGTGCAGTATGGCATCCAGAACAATAAGTTCAACACTAATGTGTATGGCACCAAGATGAAAAGGCCGTTGTTCATTTAAAGCTAGCTGCAACCCATAAGTTTGAGGCAATACGCATAGTGATAAGTCATCACTCTTACATCAAATATGGTCTAGAAAAGAATGATCAGCATCAATTGATTTTGCAAGCAGTGACACCAAAAGTGAATGATAGTTATTTCAAATAGGAAGGCCAACAAAAATGAACTGATGGCAGATTGTCCCACAAATAATACAACTAGCAAATATGCACACATACTTATGCAACACATTTCCAATAACAGGTGCAGGAACTCGTCCTACTAGTAGAGGCAAGTTAATGTCATCGAAATTTCAACAGAAAGGGGAAAGATACATAACACATACATCAAGAACCCATAGGGACATGGAAAGAATATTAGAAATAAACCATTCCAAGTGAGTAATACCTCCAACTTGTCTTCCTTAGCCCGATGATTTGGTGGGAGTATACGAAACTCGTCAGTTAAACGGATGCATTCACCAACATTTTCAGGTGATACAAAGTCCAATGCTACCTTAATGCATGACTGCAAACAAGGAAACGTAACCTTATGAGTTCTTCATTTGCTTGCAAAATGAGTATATAAAAAGGAAATTCATGGTTACATTTGTCACATTGATAGATGTAGGCATCAATTTTATCTAGCTAGGCCTTAAAACAGAACAATAAAGAAACATATTCCTTGAAGACAAAGGGTACAAAATACTACATAAAGTCCAGATTTGAATCTTAAACATAAAATTACAAAAATTTCATTCTTATGCTTGTTTGCAAGGAATATGTTCTTTTGTCATGCATTCACATTTTGAATGAAAATATTATGCAAATCACAGTCCATTTAGAACTGCAATACTGATGTCAAATGCACCAGGATATTTCCAGAACCTGTATAAACTAGGAAAGCACAATAAATGCAAGGCATCTAGAAAATGTTCAATGCTTCATTGAACAATATTTTAACTTTCTTTTATAGAGTAGCCAATGCCAAGTGCATATGCATGTTCTAGACCATATGAGAAATTTATGGAGAAGGCTGTTGTTGTAAGAAGCCTTTCATACTTATCAAATACTGCTAAGCTCCAATTCCAATTTCCGCATCTTAAAATTTGTTGATTTCATATACAGAAAGTATAGGTCATGGTACAAATGTATAGACAGGATATGATAACAAGATTTACAAAACTTCAAGCTATAGAACATGAAATTCATGCAAAATGAATTTATATAACACAAAAGTGACACTATTTTATACATATATGGAATAAACAAATGGCTTAAAAAAGGTATTTTATTGTCTGAAATAAAACTGAAGTATACCTGAAATAACCCAATACAAGTCAACAAAAATTGCCGACCAACAACAGGTAAAACATAGAGCAGCAATAATTTTTATTCACGCTTATTAACTGCATGAACAGTTTGTGAAGTCCAAAAAGAATCACTAAAAATAAGCCAATGTACCTTCAAGTTTCTCACTTGGTGAGGACAGCCTGCAGGAATGAACACGGCATCTCCAAGTTTCTGAACAAATGACCATGGCTCAATGCCTGCATGATACCAGTCCAATAAAAAACTGAAAACATAAAATAAAAAAATAAAAAAAGATAATGTGAATAACACCATTGTATGAATTAAAAACAAACCATATTCCTTTTTCAGCCTTCTCTTATGCTCTTCAGTCAAAAAAAAGGTTTGATCGTGTATGGGATGAACAACCTGTACAACAAAAAGAAAAGCAGTTTATCAGGTGTCATGTCGGACATGGCAGTACCTACTGAAAGACAAGCAACTAGCTAGCAACACTTTACTCCATCATACCAAATCATACAAATACAGCCAAGTATTAACTCATTGAAAGAATTAAAATATCTAGAATCATTAAACAAAAACAAAACCCAGATTGTTGCATATTATTGCCCTTATTTGGAAGAATATTGCCTTCAGTTAGATGAATGTAATTATCAATTATCATAATCATTCAAGTGCAAATAAAATTAATTGCTCAGTACAGGATTACCTTTGGCAATGGGCAGCAATAAACATGCCTAAATTCATGGAAGTGCTTGGTGAGATATTCCTGCAACTTAGGAACATCTTCTCTTCGAAAGATGTCCCAGAGAGCACCTCCCTCCAAAGCATCTAACCCATCTTCAGTTGTGCAATTTGAAAGTCTGGCATTCTCATTGCCACATTCACTTAACTCTGATTCCTTATTTTTTTCAAACTCACTAGTGGCTTCCTTATCATCCTTCATGCCTTTGTGTTGAACTGACTTCACATCCTCACTGCTTTTCAGATTTGATTTTTGTCCATTCTGAGGCAATCCACTTTGTGCATTAACAAATCTTCCATCCTCAACTGCTTCACTCATGACCTGATTGTCTCTGAAAAGTTCTCTTTGTTCTTGCTCAATGTGCCTTTTTTTCAAATCTTCTATTGCAGTGAGTTGTACGGGAGTATGAATTACCTTGGCAATATGTGTTAGAACATTCACCTGAAACAAGCAATATTGATGTACATGACTGATTAATAAAGAGTGTAATGTATGTAATGTACTTGGTCAAGGAAAGCAAAGGACTTAGAAGGAAGACCACTAGAATTCAGTTACACAACCATTCGGCTTCGTAGGAATGACAGAGCCTTAACTTTCAAGTTTCTAGTATGACAGACAACCAATTAACATAAACAAAATTCATCATCAACCCTTCCTGGCCATCAAAATCAACAATCACAACATTAAAATTAGCTGTTTAATTTCTGCTTGAGAAATTCTCGAAAAAATCAAACACATTCTAACTAAAGTGCACTGGGATTAGCCCTTCATGTTCTACAAAATTACAGCCACACAGCAAAAACTAGCAGTCAAATCATACAAGTTGCTGATTGTGGACAAATTTGCAATATAGTTGGTCATTCTGTCCCATACTTAGAGCCATTTTGCCAAATCAGATGCATCCTAATGTAACTCATTTGACTTGCTCAGGCTATATCTTCAAGCCATGGATTTGCAACCAACAATCATAGAAAGAAACTAAGAAGAGGGACCTTTCAACATTCTTCTGACACGATCTGAAGTAACTGCAATAAAGAAACATCTCTATTGGATATGAATAAAAGTGAACATACTGCATCAGACATGTCACAATGAAGCTTGGTTACAGAATCTCCCCGTCCAAGCTCTTGACCAAATCCGTAAGCAATATATGTCTTTGGACCCATGTCCGGCTTCAAAGACTTCTCAGGCAATCTGACGGCAATGTTTAAAGGTCCATTGTTAGGATTTGTATACTCCTTGAACGGCAAACAACGAATAAATTCGGCATCATGCCGTGGCAAATGTGAATGAAACATTGTAGATGGGGGCCAATCCTTCAATTTCAGTATCTGAGGCCACCCATGCCGGTCAAACCGACCACTCAGGTATCCTTGAAAAAATTCATGCACATTAATATCTCCCTGCATGTCAACAAGAATTCAGTATCATCACATCAAGATAAGCAAGAAGTAACATTCCAAAAAAGATATTGCCAGTATCCAAGCAACAAGAAATATGATGCCATAAGATGCAATACAAATTAAAAAAACTGGCATTAAACTAGACTTGCAACCCAAGAAGCAGAAGGGGACCAAATGCCAGTGCTCATCCATCATATCTTCCCCTATAACATATCAGCTGCACCCAAGAACAAGTGCAGATCATAAAAAGTGTTTGTGTTCGTCAGTTATTAGGGCCATAATGAGTAAACTAGCTTATATCTACCAATATCAGAAACTAGTTTAAATAACTAGCCACAGTAGTGTCATTCCATCTATAATCCTCAGACAGTGCATGTTACATGGCATTATGCATAAGTATGGTGTGTTATAACAGCTGGAATACAGCAAACTTACTGCTTCAAGTACAACATGATCCATATCTGCCCCAAAAATAAAGAAAAAAGAAAAGGGATACTAGTTGTTCAAAAACATCAAAGCAATAAAAAATCATACCTCACAAAGATCCAAACAATCTATGGCCTTCACATCTAAAAGTGTGTCATAATTTTCATGTTTTATTTGACGGACAGCACGCCACATAACCATTGGCTCCCAGCTTAGTCCAGTTCCAGTTTCAAGTGCATTGCTTACAATCACAGGCTCAGCTCTCATCCAATGGTATTGAAAATGCTTCAAATCCTCCTCTTTGATGTTTTTGGCCATTGGACAGTAAAGATAATTGTCAGCAGAATCTTCACGGGATGCTGCTTTTAAAAAACATCCATTACTCATGTCAACATGACCATTGGGGTCAAAACACGCACAATGTTTGACCGGAGTATTAGTCATGTCTTGTTCACATCTTTTGGCATTTTCTTCTGCTCCCTTCACCAACTTTGACACCAATGGTGGGAACAAACATTTCAGTTCTAGAAGGCCATTGCCACATGAGCAGAGAATGCTCCCATTTTCATTTGCTTTCCACCCAGATTTTACCTTCCCAGGATCCTCACAGCCATCTTCAATAGATACAGTGCATGCATCAACTTTTTTTGGCTCTCCACCATGCAAATATTCAAACCCATGATTAATATAATCCATAACCACATCTTGCCCACCACCCTGCAGGTTTCCATTACGGATCTCTCGGCAACAGGCAAGACACAAATCAGAGGAGCAGTTAGAACAACTTCTGTGAAAGTCAAAAATTGAAGTTCTGCAGTTATCACTGCATCCAAAAACAATGGAAAGTAACAGTACAAGAGAAGAGTTAATTATAATTATGGAAAAACAAGAAAACTAGGGAAAATGTTCATACTGCAGAGAGAAATTACCAGAACATACGCTCATCTATGCGACATTTAGCATCTTCCACTTCTAATTTTGCTAGTGGTACCCCTACACAAATAGACAATAAGTCTTTCACAAAAATCAAGCCCCCCATTCCAAGATAATCCATGGACACATGTCTCTAACCCTAGGCAAGCAAAACGTTACTTCTAGAGATGAGAATTTTCTTAACCAAACTCATTAATCCACATGCTTTTCTTTTAAGGACCATAACTACCAAGGCAACTGCAATAATGAGTGAGAAACTGGAAAGACCCTCAATCTGGTATTGAAGGCAAACATAGGAAACAATGAAAAGAAGCAATTTAAAAAAAAAATGGCATTTGCTTATTTACTAGAAAGGAGGGATTTTTAACAAATGGCATGGAAACTTTTGCATCTACAAGATTTCATCCATTTACATCTAAAAGTGATCAGCTTAGAATCTAAGTGTCTACCTTAAAGATAATGCATAAGTCATATTTGGAACAAAAAAAAAAAAATGCAAAGCAGTAACCTTTTATCCTAGCCTCAAGATCCTTCTCCATTTTCTGTTCTTCATCCAATTGCTTCAAGTATGGAAAGAGCATTTGGAGCAAATTTTTAGCATGCTCTATTTCTTCATCTTTGCCAATTTTCACAAACAAATTTTCTTTCTGCAGTGAATTCAGAGAATTCATGTATTTTGTGTCAACCCAACAACTAGAAAAGAAGAGGACAATGAAGCAGGGAGTTGCACGGTAGAAGACTGACCTTTAATGCATCTGGTGTATCTTTGCTCGGTATTTCTAAACGCAAGCATGCTTTGCAATTGCAGTTCCCACGGCAAACCGGACAAGCAACAGCTATTTCATCCTCTTTCATCTTAGGATACCTAAAGTATTAAGATAGGAACTTATGCAACATAAGTGATAAGAAAATTATGTAATTAATTTCTTACCAAATTATGTCCTTGTAGCACACAAGTACACTCTACTTCACAGAAATTTCAAACATATCAAATGCTTACAGTTATTTTGATCCCAATACATCATGGCACATTAGATCTGTAGGATTTAAACATCAAACTAATTGCACAGTATGAACTGTTAAGAAGTAAACAAGCAAGGAAAACAGATGATCCATAAGATTCACAGCAGCAACAGTGGTTCTCACAAAGAAAGTTGCGTAGACAGAGTAGAACCAAGCATTTAACCACATCAATCTTAACAACAACATGCACAAGGAGAAGTAGACCCCGAAGGGCAAAAAAAAAAAAAAAAAATTAGGGGGTCCATGTGGTGAGACTATACCAGCTTTCTATGCAGGGGATGCAATAACGCTTGGTCCTACATTTCTGGCACCTAACAATGCGCCCTTTATCATTCCGTTGGCATTGATGGCACATTTGGCATACCTCCTCAGTAAACTGCAATCCCAAAAATAAATAGGAGCCAGAACGGGCAAAATAAATACTTGTGGGAGTTGAATTTTGCTAAAGAAAGAAAAGATTTGTTAACAAGCCACAAGACCAAACTAAATTAGTTACCTTTCTATTACGCTTAAGCATTTTTCCTTCCTCCGCTTTAAGCACCGAGGATCTTAGAGGTCTCGTTCTTGTTTTTGAGGAATCCTCTTCAGCTTCATCATCACTCTGCTTCTTTTGCGTCCTTAGAGCAGCTTTCCCCCCATTTTTTCCTTCATCATCCAGATCATCGGGGGGCCTCTCATCGCCTTCCCCTGCTGCTCCCAAGCCCGCACTTTCTTTGACTGCCGCCTCTGCATTTTTGCCTCTACCAGCATCCCCCTTCTTCCTTTTCTTCCTCTTATTTAAACCCACATCGTCGATATCATCATCTGCCTCAGCATAGCTCACCCTCTTCTCCTTATTTCTCAGTCTCCCCTTCACAAGTTCGCCATTCTCCGCATCCTTCTCAAGCTTCGGACCGCTCATCTTCGGAGAAACCCCTTCTTCTGCCGGATCATTCGAATCACGCTCTTCCTCGTTCTCCGGCTGTTCATCTCGTTGATTCCCATCACTTTCTTGCAATTCGCTCTCGCCGCTGCCTTTTCCAGCTTTCTCAGGCTCAAACCCGTTAGGCCGCTTAGGTGATGATCCCCGCTTTTTGCGATAATATTTCTTTGCCCTCGCATCCGACGACCCGGCGGTCTCTTGGCGTTCCCTTTCTTCTACAAGTTCCACTTCCTCGCCATTCTTCTGATCATCATTACCATTATTATTAATGTCCGCCTTTCTCTGGCTCTCATCTTTCTTGGGATCTCGAACCTCTGGCTTCCGGCCGCGCTTCCTCGCGTCCCCGACTCCCGGCGCTTGAACCGCCGCTTTCCGCCGCTTTCTACCGGTGCCGGCCATAATGGCGGGCCGGGGGGGGTAGCTGTTGATTCTGTGTGCTGCGGGTGAATGTTTTCTTTTCTTTCCTCTCTTTTTTGGGTTGGCGAAATCAAAAGCTCAAAAGCCTGGGGCGTGGGATGAAAATTGGGCCCCACCCTCACCCCCTCCCCCTCCCCTCCGCTTCTCTCTCTCTCTCTCTCTCTCCTCCTCCCTCTCTGGGTTTCCTAGTAAAATTCCAATTCCGTGGGTGCGTGAGTGGGTGGGTTTGGGTTAATAATATTTTACCATATTGTCCGCGCCTTTCTGGGGCTCTGAAATTCGATTTTTTTTTTTTTTTTACCATTTTACTGTGGGCTGAGGGGGGCGCCCTGTAAACCTTGCTTTGGGCGCCAAACTTATCTTCCCATCGGACTGTCCTCGATCGCACCTGTTCAATGACCAAGGCTTCGGCTCTTTTCTTTTCTTTTCTTTTCTTTTCTTTTACTAGAAAAAAACATTAAATTAACACTGATGAGAATTTAAATTTAAAAATCTGAATTTTAATATTATTAAATTAAAACTCATCCTTATGACGTTAAATTTAATTAGTTCAACTTTCTCTCTCTCTCTCTCTCTCTTTCTTTTTTCTTTTTCTTTTTTTTTCTTGTGAAACGAATCGTCGATCCGAATATTGGTAAACATACTGCATTTCTTTCGCAACTTTGGACGGTGTAAATGGACAAATTGACTAATCGAATTTCAATTGCACGTACATGCACAGGTGCTCCCCTCGCCTCGAGTAATTCCATCAATTAACTCAACAAAAATCCTAAGATCCGTAATCTTGGGGAGGGGGGGTGCCTGCGGCGCACATGCACATGATTTAAATACTGTGGGAGGAAATGCATGCAACATTTCCAGCCCACCATGAATCTTTAAAACAAGAGCAAAAAAAAAAAAAAAATGTAATTTGTAAATTAATTAGTAATTGAAATTTACTGTTAAAAATAAAGGGAGTTACAATTTAATAAATACTTTCAAAAGTGAAGGGAGTTCAATATAAAATTCATGTCAAGTACTTGTAAAGTCTCCATGAAATAATTGAAACTGTCATTACCTCGTTACGAATGGAAGCAAATGGTAATAAATTACTCTTATTCTTAGTTCACAATTTAGATTAGAAAATGTCTTGCTTATAAAGTGGTGTATTTACATTTAAAATAACATATTATGCATTTTGCCATCTAAGGCATAAAACAATTTTTGTTGGGGGCCCAATCAAGCACAATACAACGATCTCGGCATTTGCCTGGGTGAGTGTCGCAACTGATGGTGCTGTATATTTGTCGATTGACACGGACTTATAGATAAATTGTATGTTATCTTTAATGAAATTTTCATTTAGAAAGAAAATTATGGGAAGAAAAATGATTTTTTTTTTCCCAAAAAAGAGTAATGGCCAATTTCAAAAAAAAAAAAATATTGTATAATTATAATAAATTGACATGTATATTCTTTAAGGTGTTATATTATCTGTTATAAAATGTGTTATAGTTAGTGGCAAATCATTTTCGAGTTATTGTATAATTTTAACAATGTTTCGTATATATCTTGGTTAGGTACATCCAATTTTATATAAATATCATATATAGTTTGTATGATGTTGCATAAAATATGTATGATGTCTTATAATTTTGTGCATATATAATGTTATTGGCAAGAATTATGCAATTGTAACTAAAATATCGTATTCAATGTTTATGATGAATCATAATTTTATACCACTGTTGTATCTAATTTTTCCATAGTATAGTAGGCAAAGTTATCAACTTTGGGTCATTATTTCTATTTAACAAATAGTTTAAAATGGGTCAAAATAGTTTTTGCCAATTTATTAAAAATAGTGTAGTTGAATATGTTTTCCATTTGATTTTTTCATTTAATTCTTTATATGCAATAATCTAGTTTTATATGTTAATTGACATGATTTTTTTGATAAATTAATACTTATCTTTAACGTTTATTTTATTTAAAAAAATAAATTTATAAAAGAAATGTTAATATGTGAAGGAATAAAATGGATAATACTCCGTGTCAATTTAGACATGTTATTAAAACTCTTTATTGTAATATTAGATTTTTTTTTTTTGAAAAGAGAAATTTGGGTGTCTTATATAACAATTAAACTATTGTATAATTTGATTAAATTGTGGTATACTTTTTCTTAAATTATTATATATCTTTCATAAGGTTTGTTATATTTTTATAATATTATAATTTATCATTTTTTGAATGTCATACATTTTGTTTCATATGGCATATATATTTTGAATAAATACTTATAATTTTATATAAATATTATATATAACTTTTAAATTGTTATATAAAATTATGAATAGTTAATATTCACTATCAATTTGTATATGTTGTAAAAATCTTTGTTGTAATATTAGATATTTGAAAAAGGAGATTTTTGGTGTTCTATATAAGAATTAAGTTATTAAATTATTGTATATCTTTTTAAAGATGTTTTATCTATTATCTAAAAAATTATATATTTTCTCTAATAACTAATTCTAAAGTTTTCCAAAAGCTACATTACTACTTATTTACATTTTACATTTAAAAATTTCCTTTGACACTTTAAAGGCCTGCTTAAAAGAGATTTAATTAATACTAATTACTCTAAGTTATCTAATAAAAAAATTTTAAAGTATAAAGGACAAAATAATAAAATAATTAAAATCTTATTAAATCCAAATAACAATTAGAGAATAATTACAAAATTTCAAGTAGCCAGTTATTGATTACATGTTATTGTATTATATTTTAAATAATTTAATATTTTAATATATTTTAAATTAGGTACAATATATTGCTAATTATTTTTTTATTATTATTATAATATATTATATTGTATAAAAAAAATCTAAATTATATGCATTATTTTAATATATATATATATATATAGATATATTATGATAAAATTTTATAATGTCTTAAAGATATAATTAAATAATACTTTATTGAGTATATTTTACACTCTAAAATAAAATAGTATATATCATATATATTTGACAATATTAAATTATATATATATTATATATCTTATATGTATATATATAACATAATAAAATTCTTTGTTTGATGTTTTGTAAGAGTATGATGAAAATAAATGATTTATGACATTGGTGGATATTAAAATTAAATATTTTTAATAAAAAATTATATTTTACTGACTACATTTTGTAATTAAGATATATTAATTAACTCTTATATGTTTTAATTCTAATAATATAATAATTACATATTATTTTTTGGAAAATATATTTCAATTACATTAATTAATCTAAAATTATTTTATTTGATAATAATTTTAATCAAAATTATTAATTTATTTTTTATTTTTTATTTTATAAAAAAATTTTGAAATTCAATAATAAACTAATAACTAGTATTTAGGGGTATTTGAAATCATTTACAAGATAGACAAAATAACCATAAGTTGATAAACCTATTAATTATAATAAATAGTTAATATATTATAATTATAAAAAGTCATGAGTAAGATATAAATTTTTTAATTAAAACATATAATTTTTCCATGATATAATAGACAAATTTATCATGAAAATTTATATCATGAAAAAATTAAATATTTTAATTGAAAAATCTATTGCTTAATACTTTTTATAACTAAGAAGTACACACTATTTCTTATATGTTTTAATTTCAATAATATAATAACTACATATTAATTTTTGCACTATTTATTAAACTTTTTAATTTGTATATGCTAGTTTTCAGATATTATGCAATTATTTTTACATTTGAAAAAGCTATAATACTATTATCTGCACTTTATACTCAAAATTTTCATTTGACACTTTCTAATCCGTTATGAATGAGTTATCCTAAAAAGAGATAATTAACACTAAATTACTTTAAGTGGTTCAATAAGAAATATTTTAAAGTTGTAAAGGTAAAATGATAAAACCATTAAACCTTTTATTAAATCCAAGCAAGCATTTAAGAAAGGATATATAAAAAGTTAGTTTTTAATTTTTAAGAATTTTTATAACTAAGTTTTAAATTTTTTTACACTTCCATTTAAGTTTTATGTTTTTTAAATTTGTTCTAAATCAATATTTTTTGGACAGAAAGTGGTTAAAGTTTGTAGGAATTATAAATTGAACAAATAAAAATAATTAATGGTTTATTCACTTTTTGTCTAAAAAGGAATAATTTAGAACAAATTTAAAAAATATATAATTTAAATGAAAATTTCAAAAAGTTGATGACCTAATTGTAAAATTTTAGACGGGTTTAGAGCTAAATTGGAAATGATAGGTTTGATACCAAATTCCTTCTATACCCTTTAACTGGAAAATACATTTCTTATCCTCACTCCTTCAAATGACAATAGCACCCTTCTGTGATTGCTTCTCCCATCTCTTTCCATTTATATTCTTATGGTGCACCTTCCTAAGGTTATGCCACCTTCCAACCAATTAGGAGAGAATGAATAGATTCCTTTTCAAGAGTGATTAATTCTTTTTGAACATAACAGACAACTCTTTATTATATTGTACTCTTCAAGTGTACTTGTTCCCCCTTTCATCCTTACCATAATGAGTCCTTTGAAATAACTCTAATGAGAAGAAAACTAGAAATAAGAATGGTTTATAAATTTTAAATAACTACAATAGATGAACCTAATAAGATATCAATTACAACTTAAGAAGTATTAAGGATATGGGTGTAGGTTTAAAAACCCCTTATTTTCTAATAGAAATATTAGCCTACTTCCACAACCTATATATCATATAACCCTTTTAGCATGTTGATGGAACATAATAGAACATCTTGAATGATAAATACAAAAATGAAGATGTTTTATTCAATTTATTACACTTTTTCTTTTGAAAAAGAAAAAGAAAAGAAAAGGGAAAAACTTATGTTTTAATAAATTGCACATAAAAATATGGATAATATGTAGAAAGTTAATGATATTTCGTAACTAATTGATCGAGCAATAGCTTGTAGAACAAGATTCTTATTCCATAACAATGAAAGTA
Organism: Bruguiera parviflora; assembly: GCA_019804595.1. NCBI lineage: Eukaryota > Viridiplantae > Streptophyta > Magnoliopsida > Malpighiales > Rhizophoraceae > Bruguiera > Bruguiera parviflora. The sequence continues at coordinate 4,296,858 of CM034057.1, read as the reverse complement.
TTTTTTTAGTCTTTCACATACTTGGGATATTTCACTCGGAAAAGAAAATGTTCCATACTAATAGATCTGAGCCCATAATTATGGATTTCAATTTATAAGATCTTGTAACACTTACCAATGAGACCCTATTCATTAGTGTTACCAAGAAGAAATCAAATTTATGCTCGAGTGATAGTTGTCTAATCATTGATAAGGAATGTACAAATTCTCAAGAATAGAGGAGCCATGGTTGTTCTCCTCAAATCGTTTAAATCCCAAGAGTGAGTAAAAATTTATATCCATATCGAATTTCACTTAAATCATCCTATTTATCCTCTTAAGAAGAAATTTGGTTCTAAACCCTCGTTCACCTATAGAAGGAAGATGAAAACTAACATGCTAACATAAAATATGTTAGGATATATATTCTATTTAAATATTAAATAGAAATAAACGAGTAAAATTCTATTTCTCATAAGTTGATAAGAATAATGTCTTTCATTAATTTTCATAAGAAATTTAACAACACAAAAAAATTTTAAAAGATAGAATTATCATTAACCAAAATAATTCAAATAAAAGAACTTGTAAAATATGCATAAAATAAAAATTAAAACATAGTTAAGTTATTATTTATTTTTTAATTTTATTGACAAGACAAAACAATAATAATAAAAAAAGAATAAAAAAACTATTTGCCTATAGCTTGAGTAGGCATAGTGGGACACAAGTATATGTCCCCAAAAGGCAACCGATGAGAATATTTGTCTTTTTAGTATATTTTTCTTAAAATAAAAAGGGTAAGATAAGTACAATATACGAGATAAAATAAAAAAAAGTTCTAACATTTTTAAATTACATAAAGAGAGTTTAATTATTTATTATTTTATTTAAAGAAAGGTTGTGACATAATTCTACTTTTGATACAATAATTTATTTTTTGTTTGTTTAAGACGGGGCCTAAATATAATTTCATTTATTGAATGAAGATCAATTTTTTTCTAAGGATAATTCCATGATTGGGTCACCAACTTTATAGATTTTGTGAGTTTGGGTCATTAACTCTCAATTTGTCCAATTTAGGTCACAAACTTATAACAGCGGATCAATCTAGGTTCTTTCGTCAACCTCCGTTAACACACATTTCATTAAGTGTACATATGACTTCCAATGTAGCAAGGTAAGGTCCATTTATTTTGCTGCCGTAGCAAGGTGAGGCCCCTTACTCTCTCATCTCCCTTCTCACCACCTCTCAAGCCTTTCCGTTCCCTTTCTCTTAATTTTACAAATCAAGAATCAAAATTCCTAAATCTATGATCTACTTGGCTAGAGAGAAAAGATAAGAGAAAAGGAAAGAGTGAAAGGGAGAGAAACGTCACACACATTCATTCTTTTGTTTTTTTTTTTTTTTATTTACTTACTCTAAAAGAAAAGGGGTGAACAATTGTTGTTTCTTTCTCCTGCATTTATGTTTTTACTAAAAAAGAGAAAACGAAAATGAAAAGAAATATGTAGAAAATGAAAGGGAAAGAGGAACATACAAGAAGGAAACTCGTTTGTTAATTTTAGTTCTAAGGAAATGGAATACATGGTTTAGTTTCCATTGTAATATGGGGTTCTCGGCATGGTTGACAATCACCCCACCAAAAGGGAGCAAGGTAGGTACACATGAAATCTTCTCCGAAAAAGGAAACATGAATGTGTGATGTTCCTTTCCCTCTTGTTCCTCTGTTCTTTTTTTTTTTTTTTTTTTTAATACCTTTTCTCTTCTTTTTCTCTCCAACCAAGCACATCGCAAATTTAGGGATTTTGATCTTTGAATTGCCAAATTAGGAGTAGGGGAACAAGAGGACTTAAGTGGTGAGGGAAGAATAGAGAGTAAGGGTCCTACTTTGCCACGCCTAGACAAAAAATGGCTCCCACTTTGCCATGCCATGTGTACACTAAACAAATGTGTGTAAACAGAGTTTATCGAAAGACCTAAATTGACCTACTTTTATAAGTTCGTGACCTTAATTGGACAAATTGAGAATTAGTGGTTTAAGCTTACAAAATCTATAAATTTGATGACCTAACCATGAACTTCCTTTTTTCTTCTATAAAGGTATGAAGAATAAAACAGTCAGAGTTAGTAAATATATATAACAAAAATTGATAAAGATATAATTTTCTTATTAATTACATGTTGTTCCAAAAAGAAATAATAGGTAAATACATCAACCGTAGTCTAATATGTTTATACTAGGAATGCAAGAATGAAACAATAATTTATGTCATAAGTTGAAAATTATTTTATGAAGTTTGATTGTTCTGTAATTAACAATTTGATTTTTTTTTTTTTACTAATATATTGTAAATCATCATAAAATACAATAATGTAAAGATTTGATGTTAAGAAAAATATTTTTCTTATATTCAGGTGTGTGTGTTGCGTAAGCGATATTGTGGGTTGTGATTAATAATTGTGTCATTATAGTCAATAGGCATAAAATGCTACTCCAGTTTGTTATTTTGGGTTTTTGCATCATTCTCCTCCAATTGGAGAACAAACAAGTAAGGGAAGACAAATGGTCATGAAACAAAATCAATAATGCCAAAAATGTAATTCTTGTACGAGTCATTTTTGTCATTATATTAGCCTTATTTGAAATGATAGTCAAAGATAATAATTCAGTGTATGACTGGCTATTAAGGTTAAGTAAAGCTTCAACCACTTGATTTATGAGGTGTAGTTGACAACAATATAAAGCTTGGGTGGTTTCATTTGTGGCCGTTGCACTGCTTGGCGTTATTTGATAGCAACAATTTTGTTGTATTTGTTAATCGTCTACAAAATTTTCATCTTGGGTGAAAATAAAGTTTTATCTTTTATGTTATTTTAATAAAATAGGATATCGTATAAGAGAGATAATACAAATGTGAACAAACAAAACCGATAATGATTCTTTCAAAATTTGAAAAGAAAATTTTCAAAATATATTTGACAACTTTTTAAGTTGAAGATTTCTTGTGTGAATATGGATGTTGTAAAAATAAAAAATTGTTAGCGCAAATTTTGACTATGCTTGTTGGGCTCAATTTGCAGGTTACAAGTGTTTTAAAACTTAATATAAATTTAAATATTTTAATGTATCTAATATGATTTCCTAAAATTCACTCATTGATAATTTATTCTACATTTTGTCTGATATAAGTGCTCCTTATATTGGCCAAATCTTATTTATTTTTTCTCCTCAGTAACACACTTGCACCATTAAAGTTGTGTGAATTTCCCTAGATGTGCTGTTAGGATTAGCAAGCCATTTTGTTGAAAATATCCGGCACTTATTATTGCAGGCGTATATCCAACCTCGTATGACTTCAGTTTCACCAAATGGGGGCTTACCATTCATTGAGGCAATGAATGATGTAGATTTAAGAGATGATAATGACGGAGGTAGTTTGGAGAGTGAAGGTCCACTACTAGGAACTGTTGTTGAGATTCCTACCATGGGAATGATACTTGGTGAGGGGGATGGAATCTTGATTACTATCAGAAGCATGCAAAGTGTAAAGCTTTCACTGTGAAGTGAAGGGGTTATACGGGGTGCTGGCTGGGAAGTAAAATGTTAGACCTTTATTTGCAATCGAGCAAGAATTCACCTGTCGTGAGGTAGGGATTTGCGAAACCTATGAACTAGTTATAGGGTTGGATGTTTAGCAAGAGCGTTTATGAGAAAAGTAGGAAGGAGGTCAAGGACTTGAACAATCATATTGACAAGATCGGACGATGGTAATGGTCCAGAGGTGATGCAAAGGTTATCGACATTATGTTCCAAGAAATGCACTAGAAAACGAGAGACTCTTTTTTTTTTTTAAATGTTTTTAAGACTGATGAAGAGGGGCGATTGAAAAATGTTTTCTGGGTTGGTAGTCAGGGTAGACCAACGTATCGAGAGTTTGGGGATGTGATTTCTTTTGATCGGACCTATTTGGTGAACAAAGTATCGCATGCCCATTTGCCCACTGATTGGGGTTAATCATCATAGTCAATCTATCCTCTTAGGATGTGCCTTTCTATGTGATAAGCCAGTTAAAACACGTATCAGTGGGTTTTGTGCACCTGGCTTCGATGCATGTTGGACAAAAAAACTCAATGCAATAATGGTCACCGATCAGTACAGTGCCATTACTAATGCCGTGCAGACTGTTCTAATTGGAGTTAGATGTGGATAATGTTTGTAGCGCGTTATGTTAAGAATTCCTGAAAAGTTGGCGAGCAAGGACTCTCGGTAGATCAAAACCACCTTTAAGTGAATCATCTATGAGTCAACAAATGTAATAGAATTTGAAGAACAATGAGATGCTATGCTCCATGAGTACCACTTGGAAAGGAACAAATGGTTAGATGCGTTATACAAAGATAGAAAAAAAGTGGGCTCGGGTGTTTGCGAAGTGTAATTTTTGGGTAGGTATTTCCACCACTCAAAGGTGTGAGACCATGAACTCATATTTTAATGGGTATGCCAATGTACGAAGCACACTGAAGCAATGCGTGGAACAATAATACAATGCATTGAGTGCAAAGATTAAGAATGAAGCAAATGACGATTTTCAGTTTGCTAACAAGGTCATCCCTTACGCGATGACTTTTGACCATGAGAGACAAGTTTGAAAAGCTTTCACCAACCACTCAATTCTACCAAGTGCAGACAAAGGTAATTCGTACGTGGTACTGTGAACTTGTGGCCTATGAGAAGGAAAAAGCCATGCTGCGTTATGAGGTAAAGGAACGCCAAACCACAAATGATAGAATCACACGCCATAAAATGTTAGAAGTCCATGTCCATCTGGATGCCAGTGTAGTGTGTTGTAGTTGTTGGCCTTCTGAATTCGAGGAGATTTTATGCCGACAATTGTTCCAAGCTTACATTAATCGAAGTATCAATAAGGTCCCGGAAAACCAATTACTGTGGATGTTGGCGGTTGCCATAATAAAATTGTTGTTTGTCTAGGAGGATAATTATGCTTCATTTCGAACCAATTTGGTTGATTATCATAACAAATTGCATCCCTGCACGAGCAGTCCTCCTTATAGTAGTCTTGAAGAGAATACTGTTAGCATATTTACAATGCCACAAACTACTCTATTAAATGAAGGCGGTCGACCTAAAACCTCCATGTCTTAACGTCTGAAGGATCCCCCGGTGGTAAGAACTCGTGAGAGACCAAAGTTGCAGAAGGATTCAATCATGATCTGAAGCAGTCACCGAGAAAAGGGTCAACCTTTGACCAGAGAAAGGAACAGTCGCAGCTTTACGTGAACGCCGTTATTGATGACACATCAAATCTGAGTTAATTAATTATCTATAATTCATTATTTTCGTTACACTGTTACTCACAAATGACTTCGCGACGAATTGGGTCTTACAAATACACACAACACCATTGCCGGCCAATGTAATTGCCCTTCCATTATTTTCGCAGTCACCTAATTTGATGGATTTTAATTAATTATACACAACAAAGTTTAGTAAGTCTGGTAGGAAGTTTCTTGGCTTGAACTACAGTTTTGGTATCTATATCTATTTTCTTTTATTTATGTGGAAATAGATGTTTGAGAGAACTTGCGACTGAGATAATTTGAAGAATGAATGCAATTTCTTGAAAAGTTTGTAATTTTTACATGAAATTGAATTCCCTAAAATGTCAACTAGAATGCTTTTGTGGAGAGAATTATTTTTTTATGATAAAAGCAATTTAAGTTTGTTATTATACCTCCATACAAGTGAGATACATCGAACCATCCCTCGGAGAATGGGATGTGCTACTTTTTTGTGCACTCTAGCTAGGCGGTCTGTTTGGTGTAATGCCCCATCACTCACTTGTCCAACCAACCTTAATCTGGGTTCTCAGTCATCAATCATATCTGCATATGGCTCCGGAGGTATAATTCTAAAACTATGCATTTCACTTATTCTGGAAATAGAAGAAAGGTCAAGGAATACATATACATAAGTTACAATATTAAACGTGATATGTTATGCCTTTAAGGAACCTAATTGGCTATCTTATAGTTGCCTTTTACCATTAAATGCTATTAACTGCCTTGCAATTTTCCTCTTTTGTTTTGCAGTTGGCGCGGTGGAGCCCTAATTTGAATACTCTTATAGCCATTTTTCCTTTAATGGTATCCGAATCATGTATTTTGCTGTCCTGCTTTATATGAATATATTTGTATGGCCTATGACATATACATTTTTTCTAACCATTTGAAATGTGGCTTGTTATGTTAATCATTTTGTATTTGGTGTCTGTTTATTTCACAAGTTCGCTATAGGCAACAATAAAAGCTTTGAATGCTAAGATACTTTGAATCAATGACAAAAAAAAAAAAAAAGAAGAAAAAGAACAAGAAATTATATATATTATAACAATCATCTTTGTTTGTTTTCCTCCAAAATATTTGATTTGATAATAAAGTCACAATTGATTTTTGGGTTGACCCAACGTAATAGATATAATACTGTATCCTCCAAGTTAAAAATAATAGTTTGAACCACAAATTTTACTATTAATTTAATCCCACTCTCCATTCCAACTAACCCGTAAGTTGAAAAATTAATAAGATTAATAAAGTGAATGAATAAAAGGGTTGAAAAAATGTTTTATTCTGGACAAAGGACTATGTTCGGGCAAGATCATTAGCAACAATCACATGTAGAGACCGACATTAGTTTTCTGGCATCATTACCCAATTACTTATGAAGCGATTGATCGTAGGCTTAGTTCCCAATTAAATGTTTGACTTCACGTATTCAAACCCAAAAGTCCAAAATTTGTGTGTCCTATGGAAGGTTGTATACAATACCATAAAATGCAAAACCCAAAAGCCTAAATGGGCTCTCTTTTCCATCTCATGTATTTGGTCAAAAAAATAGGTCGTACGGTTTCCTTGCCCTTCTTCTATTTAAACAGGAAATTTGATTGGGAAGGAATTTTTATTGTTCTTCCAATTTTCTAGCAAAACACTGATTTATTAGCCCTAATGGAATTATAAAAACAGGTAATTGACTCAAACTAGGGGATGCAAGTTTGTGCATTTTTTCACCTTTTTTTTTTTGTTTTTTTCCACTCTACATATGCTTGCGACTAAATCTAGACCCAATTGTGAAACGGTTCCTCCATCATTCGAAGGACCCACAATCATGCTGATTCGTCAATGACTCAATAAAGTGTTGCTCAACAGGAAAAACCATTAAGCAAATAAACAAATTCTTTTTCTACAAAGATATTGGCATCTTTTGGTGTAAAAAGCATAAAGTAATTGGGGTTTCAATCACCCAATTCCTCCAATAAGTAGTTTATGGTAGTGTAAGCATAAAATTGTCATTTAGGATTGCTAGTGACATCGTCAATTTGTGATAGACTTGCATGTCATCTTCTTTTGTAAGGAAGCATCAAGGGCCATTAACCCAAATATATTAGAAAAATGTGACTCGATTAAGCACGCACAGCCGTTTATTCACACGGTAATGGAATAAGCCCACGAACATCAAGTAGTATAAAAAGTAACATATAAGTGGCAAATGTACAAGGCGCTTATTAAAGATGATTAATTTTGCTTAAATAAATAGCATTAAAATGACATACACCTTCCTTGATTCTCCTAGTCCTCTATGAGGCTACCATCAGTGCTGCACTACTTAATGCATCTGTGAGGTCTTGATGATCTCTTTTAGCGTGTTGTGGTGAAGTGACCCTAATGGGTTCATACTGACGCATAATCATGTCATGCTCAACCATTGCTTCAACTTGCTTCCCCATACGTAGTAGTGGAAATGGCTCAGCCATTATGAGTTCTCTTATCCATTTTCCACCCTTTCTCAACAATTTTAAGAACAAGCTCTCTTCTCCTCAATCTTTGCCGTTTTTTCAGCCCGATATCTCTGGAAGGCTGTTGTTAATGTATGCTGCAGCATAAACAAATTCAAATTGCCAGCCAGTAGATATACCTTCAAAAATATATATATATATATATATTTTTCGTATTTAATTTGCTGTGGAAAAAATGGGGTGTGTGTAGTGCAATTAATGTCACTTTAATTAATTGAAGTTCATCTTCTTTGCTAAGTGTTCATTTCTCTATACTCAAATGCATAATTTAAAAGGAAGCTTATCCGACCTATGAAGGAAGCTGACTAATAAATAGATAGGTAGGTTTTTCAAAGTTTTTCTCCCTTATTATATCCTTACATTTATACCAATGAGAGCGACTGTCCTTGATATTGATATACAGGTTGGTTTCTAATCCGTTTAGATTCATTGAGTTTGATCAATAGGTTGAGTGGCGATGGATTTGGTACATCAAATCATCTTCATTTTTCCATACGAAAATAGTACAGATCCACAGAGATGCTGTTGGATTCCAGGGGTCTGAAGTATGCTACAAGTTGTCTTGTCAGAAGATATTAAAACTCATTCACAGGCAGACAAAACAAATATCCACACACAAAAACACTCCCAATTCCTACCTAAAAGTATAGTATATAATCGGAATTTCAAAGGTCAATTTCATTTGACCACACTTTAATGCCTCGCTTCAAAAAATTGGCCACAATATCAGGTATGAACCTTTAAGAATATGCACTTATTTTGTTACCCTTTAATGTCTAAATATCTATACTAATTTAAAAGCACCTTTATGTAAATATATCGATATACTAATTCCACTAAAAAAAAGAAGCCAACTTGCTTAACAAAAGTGCATTCACATCCTATATATAGGCACTTTAAAATTGCCCTTAACGATCGTCATGGCATCCTTAACAAGTGGCCCTAGCAGAAGGTTATATCTTGCTTTGTACTTGATTTTCAATTTATATCCTATAAAGATTGTATTTCACTAATGTGTTTTTCTAACACCCTATTTGCGAGTACATCTGTTGTGATTTGTAGCCCTGAAAGTGATCCCTGCCTCCTCTGAGGTATAACAGCGTTGAAAATATGCCTTTATAGTTCAACTTGGCAAGCTTTAACCAACAAACTTTGATTCATGCTAGCACAACTTCGGTGAGTTCATGGAGTGAGTATTTCTGACTGACAACTATCCAAGGATCCATTCCTCTCAATATGCATGACATCGAGGTTTTGCCTTATTAGATTAAATTCTTAATAAGGTAAAATGAAAAATAGACTTCTTTTTTCGATGCGTCACTCAAATTAATTTTCTTACCATCTTCATTCGTCAAAACCATTCTACCTTCAAATAGATCTAAAACTTCATTTCCCTTTAGTATCTGTGGCTTTTTTCTATTTCCTTCATCACCATCAAAATTGCATTTCACTCTTGAAAGGATGATCAAGTTCCAGAAATCGATGATGACCCATGAAACAGTACTTTCCATCATGATATAACCATTTTGACCCTGTATCAGAACCACAAGATGGACATGCACATGTGCCCTTAGTATTCCGACTTGACAACAAGCCATTAGGGGGAAAATCATTTACTGTCTACATCAATGCAGCATGCAGTTAGAAGGTTTTTTTTTGAATGTGCATCATATGTCTCCAACCCCGTTAAGCCAAAGGTCTTTCAATTTATTAACAAGGGGCTGTATCATTACATCAATTTTATCGCTAGGAGACTCACGACTAAGAATGACTAAAGCCAAAATTAAAGAAGGTTGTTTCATGCATAACCAAGGAGGCAAGTTATATACAATCATGATAACAAGCCAAGTGCTATGCCCAACACCTATATTTTTAAATGGATTAAACCTATCACTAGCCAAACTAAGTCGAACATTTTGAGGAGTTTTTGAGAATTCTCCATATCGCACATCAAACTTTATCCATGCATGAAAATAATCTCTGAAGTTTAGGCTTCAGGGGAAACTAACGTAAATGTTTTTTACTTTTTTGGTTTTATTCTTTATTGGCTCTTTAAAATTTGTTTGATTTTTCTCCCATTTTGAGGCATTACAAATTGAAAAAACATTGTCTTTCTCATTCCCCCCCCCCCAAAATAACATGCAAAAATTGGGACAAATGTCAATATTTTTATGACCAAGATTATTTTCTTGGCCTCATAATTTGATTTGGGCAATTTTTCTCCCTTTGGTAATGTTTCTCTCAACATTTTAAGTAACCTCAAAAAAGACTTGTTGCTCCACTTATAAACATACTTCCCATGTAATAGATCAAGGACAAATGATAGCCTATTATGTTTTTTGCATCCTTTGAAAAGCTCTTCATTAATTTCCTTCAAAAGATCGTAAAATCTCAGGGCTTCGTTGTTCAATCCTTCACCATCTTGATGGACATTTTGATCATCCCTATAGTCATCAATTTCTTGGTTATCCCCACAAAAACCTCCTGCTTTAGTATGAGAATGACTTGCAACTATATCCTCAATATATCCTTATAGATTAAAGTCTCCTCCTATGGTCGGTTGTTTAATGATCAATTTCTGAACACCCAGCTTCTTCTGACTCTAAAAGCTTTAGCACCCCATAAAATATCCAATTGGTATAACTTGGGGAGAACCCGCATTCAGAACAAGAACAATAACGATCTCACGTGCATGACGAAGCATATTAACAAATTTTGTACACAAACATGAAACCTTTCCATCTTCAAAACCATTTTCAGCAAGACTTAAAATTGCTTCAAATCCACTCGGAAACCTTTCACTAAATCTATTTGGTTCATGTATCCGAGCTTTGTCCATCAAAACAATTACAACCTATAATTGTTTTTATAAAAAAAACGTGTAAGTGGTCCAAATGTAGGAAAGAATGTGACTAATCAAGCATTTGAGAATTGAGATGTCCATAAGTGCACAGGCATTAAGCATTACGAAGAAAAATTTTCAACGAAGTAGCAAATCAACATGACCAAACAGATAAACCAACTGACCCAATTCACAAACTTTAAACATTACGGTTTACAATATCTATAAGCATTGTTTATATTTCAAAAATAATAGATTTCTGAAAATAGGAACTTCATCTTTCCTCAAGGAAAAAGAAAAAATTAACATGTCTTGATGAAAAGTAGTAGTATTAGCTCAAAACATTAGCATATTCCATCACTTTTCCACCCTAAGACGTTTCAAAATCCAAATTATGACAATAACAATCTAAGCACATGAATCTAGATACATTCTCATGCAGAAAACATATATGATGATGCATTAAATTGCATTGACTCAAAGTACACAAAATAAGTGGTTTACATATTTTCTTATCGTATCAAGATCTACATGATTCAACATTAGTTGACCTTGGAAGTGGAGTTAACACGAATCAGAATGAATGGTTCGTGTCTAATTTCTTGTGGCATTAGGATCCAAGTTATTTAATCGTAGTTGACATTAGAAGTTAAGATAGCATGCAGTGTAAACCAAAATAGCAGTAAGATGACTGTTATTTCTGTAGTTATGTGGTATGAATGGCGATATTTGTCAGCAAGAGATCTTTAGCTCTAGGTTTGGTTCACCTAAATAGAAATATTCAAACATTAAAACAAGAATCAAAGAGGAACATAGAATATTTTGCTAAAAAGGTATGAAAAAGGCTGGCACCATTATATATGGTCCATGCCTTTGGAACTAGTGCATGGTATGTGGAATGTTGGACACTCAAGTTCAAGCCTTATTATGAGATACCATGATCAACTGCTTTCTTGGTAGAGATGAGCAAAAACAGACAATCGGCGAGCATGGTGGCCAATGGATTGTAAACTTATCCTAACCCTTCATTATCTTCACTAAAAATAAAAAATAACACGGAGAACTAAGTTACCTTATTTTCAAACAATACCAAGCTGTTGTTAGCCGATGCCATCTCTCCTGCTATTGATGTCAGGCTTTTGGGTATATGATAAAGGGAAAGTAAATGGCCATTTTATTCCAATAGAAATTGCTTGCTTGTGTGGATATATTAGGAATTGGAAAGAGAAAAAAAAAAAAAAAAAAAAAACAAAAGAGTCGCCGACTGTAAGTAGGGCGAAGAACAAGAGAGACAATGGCTTTGCGGTGGCTAGTGCTAAAGAGTCACTCAAAGAGAAATCCACGACAGTATAAAAGCGTTTTTTTTTCAGGACAATGCTTTTGGTCCAAAAAGAAGCAGATGCCTTTATTCTTTTTCTTATTTTTATTTTACATGTTTTAATTAATTGTTAGAGGACCTGATTGGAAAGGAAGAAAAATGTCAAAAATAAAGAAAAATATTTTTAAATGGGGTTTTCTCTTCCGTCGGAAAGCCAACTTTTGGGGATTATTAAAAAAAAAAAGAAAAGAAAACATCGACTAATATCAAATTATCGTCGTTATTATCGTCTGATTTAGTAGAAAAAAAATAAGATACTAAAATTATCAACACATTTTTTTTTATTTTTTCAATAATCTATATATAAGATCATAATTATTATTTAATTTATAATGATCTTCCTTTCTTGTAAATTTACGTTGTTTATAGATTTATTTAATGGTATTGAAGAGATAGAAAAACAATCTAAAAATTATAATTATTTGGACTTATATTATGAGTATAATAAATAAATAGTGACACTCAATAGTACAAAATAATTATTAAGAAGTTTATTTTTCTTTTCTTTCACTACAAAAAATAAAAACTCAAGATCAATCACATGGCTATTGAAGTAGATGCATAAAGGCTCTTTCGAATATCAATAATCGCCACGCTTGAGCAATGATAACTAATAAAGGATTCGTGATTAGATTGCATAAGGCACAAATGAAATAGCAATAAAGTGACCAAGCTTAATCACGGGCTGTCTCCAGGTTGAAGGGCAGTGATTTCTCTTATAACTTGGGCTTTATTTGTCTCAAATTGTTCATCGTCTACAAAAGATAGACAAAATAACAGACAACTTAATATAATTTGATGATGCCAATAACTCGAAATTAAAAGTGATTCATTTTTCTCTGTACCTTTATCAGCTTTAAAATTAGTAAATAGTCATAGAAACTTACTTCTACTTGTCACTAATTAATACATATTTTAGTGTCTTAAATTGCAATTGACAAATGTTAAGATATATTTGGATTGATTGTCTAACGAAATTTTGTTTTTGTTCGATGATAAAAATATAACTATATATAGATATATGTGTGTGTGTGTGTGTGTGTGTGTAAATGCACTCAGTGTAATGAAAACACATTATGTCATATAAAAACATTTATGATAAGAGGTTAATACAAGAAGTCAGCTGATTCTAAGTAGCAGCACATACAAAAAAACAAATTGCCTTAGCTACCATGTATGGCTTTGCATTCATGTAATTACTTTGTCCTTTATAGATTAAAGAAAACCAAGATCCACACAGTGCCGCTCTTTAGTTTGGTGAAGTTAATACAAATAATATAACAATGATTTAATTGCACATGTACACTAATTCCATGGTGTGAAGAATATTCATTAGTCAACCAGAGCAACACTAAAAAATTTCAAGTAAATCTATTCCAAGTTTGGGCCAGACCAAAATTGAGCCTAGATAGTATACAATTTCTTATTTTATTAACAGTATAGTCCAAGATAACTTGGTATTCTATCTGCGACTAACGCAGTAAATTTGATAAAAAATTAAAAAAAAAAAGATTACAAATCATTATCTGGCTGCCGAGTTTCTGATGCCAACCTGGTTTCTTTGACCTTTTCCTCAAACATGATCTAGATAGTAGCAAGTGGTAGCATGTTATGAAATTATAACAACCCAATAAAGATGAACAGAGAGATTTTCCCGTCTTTTATTTTCATTGTATCAGTATATAGATCATCAAATTTCACTTCCTATAACCATCTTGGAGAAGATGTTGAAACGAATACAAAAGAAAATCAAAGAAAAACAGTACAAATTGATTTGCAAGATTAAAAGAGAAAAATTGATTACATTGAATGGATTTGATGGCTCAGGTTCATCATCTGGGTCTGATAAATAAAATGTTTAGCTGCATAATGCCTTTCAAGCAATTGTGGAGCATTCTTCTTCATCTTAAAGTATCCCAACAACTCAAAATACTCAAATAGATGTCGATGATGAAACAAATATCAAATCGTAAGTACTTTAATTTATTTTATAATTAAGATTAATACTTTCATCTCTTTGTTGTAGTGTGTTGATTTAAAATCAAAATTATGACAACCTATAGTATTATTATTGATTCAAATTAAAAGTACATGGCTCTTTTTTTTTTTTTTAAATTTGTCTAGAGTTTTCTTTTCTAATTTGTATTATATCATAACAAATTCATTATTTGAGAAGTTAGTTACTTTTTATTTGAAAAAAGCCTATTGTGCATCAACTTATTTAGCAAACACACCGATGGATACATAGTCTTTAGGTGTCTTTAACAAATTTCTAATCTTTAATAAAGCATATTTTATTCTTATTCCAAGTTTAATTTCATATATTTATTACTCAAAAATTATAATTTTAAATATATATATTTGCTCATGTTTATCTTCCTAAAACATTATAGTAGCTTAAGATATCCAAATAGGTCCCATTGATGAAGCAAATATCCAACATAAATATTATTAATATATTTCAAAATTAAAATAATTAATTTCATCTATTTGTTATCTTAAAACTTTACTTTTAGATATATATATATATTTTGTTATGCTACATGTTTTATAACATGTAAGAAATGGGGTCTAACTATACTTCCAAAAATATGAAACCTATGTCCCAGCAAAGAGTTGCTTGAATAATTTAGTATTTATAATTAATATGTAGATGATGGTGAGCCTACCAAATTTTATGGTACCATTGCAAGAAATCCCAAGTTTGTTGAAATCATCCTTAAGGTGGTCCATATGATTATAGATAAATACTAAATATTTATTTCTTAAGGTGATAATTAAAGAGATAACTACTCATTTATCATATTCTTTGTAGCTAGATAGTTAAAGTTTAAACTAGTTAAAGCCATGTAACTTGATGGAATGAAGTTGGATAATGATTAACAACTGATATAGTTCCTAGCATAACATATAAAAGAGAAACCTATGAACCATTAATATACACCTTTGAATAGTATTAAGTTATATGCTAGAGAGGTAAGTTATATGATAGTAGGTCAAACAATTATTGATTAATATGGTTGGAGGTATAGACAGTCTACATAAAGTTCTTAGGTTATAGGCTTTATGCTAAGGGAATAGGTAAGGGTTCGAATTTTATTTCATCAATCCCCCTTTCCCTAGATATGTATGGTTGGAGGTATGTCTTCCTTTCAATTTAATATGACTCATCAATAATTATTTTATAACATTTGGTATTAGAGTATGATTTAAAATTGTATTGATTATGATTAAAGTATGATTTTTTGTTGTTATATTTGTTGTTTTAAGAGAGCATATATGAAAGAGAGAGAGAGAGAGAGAGAGAGAGAGTGTGTGTGTGTGTGTGTGTGTGTGTGTAAGTAAGAGTGAGTGAGAGGTGTAGACAAGGAGGAGAGTTTCTTTTTTTTTTTTTTTAAGGGATTGAATTAAATTTTCAAAAAAAAGTATAAAATTGTTAAATTTTATATCTAGCCTTTCATTTAGAATGAAAATTCAGACCTTACTATAACATTAGACAAAAATCTTTCACATGCTTGGTTTAGCCATAAGTTGCATGTCACTTTGTGGCTCTTGGTTGTTCCAAAGGGTAAGCCATCTAGTCATGCCCTCGCCCCCCCCAAAAAAAAGAAAAGAAACATTATTTGCTAACTAGTGTTATATTTTGAAATGTGTTAGTTACAACCAATGTTTTTAAAAAAGAAAATCAAACTTATAAGTTGAATTACTGAAAGGGCAAGTTGGCCATTGAGTTAAGCATCATCTAGCCTTGTTAGAAAAATCAAATTGACAAAAAAAAAAAAAAAAGAAAAGAAAAACTTGTTTAACTAGTTAGGGTTTCTATAACTTAAAGATCCAACATGAACTAATTTTCTTATGTCCTAAAATAAAGTGACTCAAACCTTTTGTTTAGGAAGTTTGAAAGAAAATTAAAGGGAAAAAGAGACAAGGAAAGAAAGTCAATTTTCCCATATATGTTTGGATTTAGTTAAAAAAATGAGGAAAGAAAATTTAAAAAAGTTATTTTTCTTGTTTGAAAATTTAGGAAAATGAATGGAGAAGAAAGCATATACATTCAAATTGTCACTTATACCCTTATTTTCCATTTTTGATAATAAAAATAAGAGAATAAGTGAGTAATGTTAAGTTAAAATGAAGAATTTTCTTACCTTTTCTCACCCATTTGGTGAGAAAGTGAATAAGAACTAATTTTCCCTTAAATTTCCTTCACTCTCTTTTTCCTTTTATTGTCCAAACTATTGGTCCCAAAAATACCCAAAATGAGGGGTGAATTGGGTTTCTAAAGAACTCATGTCTATAATGTATGTAACGTGATAAATAAAATGATTATAACAAATCACAAATTTAATGAGATATGCAAATGGATTATTGTAATTACAAAAATTTAAATAAATTCTTATATTGGCTAGAGATACAAAAATAAATCAACCAAATTTAATTTGTAGGACTAATAACCAACTTGTATAAAGAAAAAATTTTAGAATAATTAAAATGTACTACAGTGAAGAGTTTGCTGAGTGTATGAGTTTGTATAATAATAACAATAGTTAAGAGTAAAACATCATGAGTTATAGAGGTTTAAAATTTTTATTCCTGTATTCTTTCCTTAAGACCATCATTTTAAGAGTTTTGAATCCATTATCAACCTTTATAATAGAAAAGAGATCAACTATAACTTGAACGTTGAGGTCAAGAATAAGCCACACAAAGGGACACTTTAAATGTGTATAAGTGGTAGTAAAGGTAACAACTTAATGTGGAAAAGAAAAAAAATTAGTAGATTATGGATAATAAATGAAATAACCACACATAAGACTTAAAAAAATTTCAACAAACATGGTACCCAATTAAAAAAATAAAAAAGAATCCAATTGGAGTGCTTGATACTAATTAGTGGCAATGACAATCTTTATAAAGGATTAAATACATCCCAGTGATATGGAAAGAAGAGAAAGAACAAAAATACATTTGATTATGCATATACATGAACTAAAATGCATGTATGAAAGCTTAGGTCATATTTACCATTCCTAAATGCTCTTTAATACTTTAAAATCTATCATCACTCAAGTGCTTCATAAAAATATCTGTAAGTTGATTATTTATACATATAAACTTAAGAACAACATCCCTTTTGAACACATAATCTCAAATAAAATGATGCCTAAGATCTATTTGCTTGGTTCTAGAATGATGAATAACATTTTGGTGAGGTTTATGGCATTATTGTTGTCATATAAAATAGGAACTCTAGAAAAACATAACTTGAGATCCTTATGATTTTGCTTGATTCTAAGGAGTTACTATTAATGATTGCTTACAGCAGGGTATTTGGCTTTAATCTTTAAAAGTGCTATAAAATTTTGTTTCTAACTAAACCATAAGGCTAATATACCACTTAATAGTTGACAAGTACTAGTGGTACC
>CM034057.1:4243416-4278958 GCA_019804595.1 Bruguiera parviflora | reverse complement strand
TCAAACTTATAAGTTGAATTACTGAAAGGGCAAGTTGGCCATTGAGTTAAGCATCATCTAGCCTTGTTAGAAAAATCAAATTGACAAAAAAAAAAAAAAAAGAAAAGAAAAACTTGTTTAACTAGTTAGGGTTTCTATAACTTAAAGATCCAACATGAACTAATTTTCTTATGTCCTAAAATAAAGTGACTCAAACCTTTTGTTTAGGAAGTTTGAAAGAAAATTAAAGGGAAAAAGAGACAAGGAAAGAAAGTCAATTTTCCCATATATGTTTGGATTTAGTTAAAAAAATGAGGAAAGAAAATTTAAAAAAGTTATTTTTCTTGTTTGAAAATTTAGGAAAATGAATGGAGAAGAAAGCATATACATTCAAATTGTCACTTATACCCTTATTTTCCATTTTTGATAATAAAAATAAGAGAATAAGTGAGTAATGTTAAGTTAAAATGAAGAATTTTCTTACCTTTTCTCACCCATTTGGTGAGAAAGTGAATAAGAACTAATTTTCCCTTAAATTTCCTTCACTCTCTTTTTCCTTTTATTGTCCAAACTATTGGTCCCAAAAATACCCAAAATGAGGGGTGAATTGGGTTTCTAAAGAACACATGTCTATAATGTATGTAATGTGATAAATAAAATGATTATAACAAATCACAAATTTAATGAGATATGCAAATGGATTATTGTAATTACAAAAATTTAAATAAATTCTTATATTGGCTAGAGATACAAAAATAAATCAACGAAATTTAATTTGTAGGACTAATAACCAACTTGCATAAAGAAAAAATTTTAGAATAATTAAAATGTACTACAGTGAAGAGTCTGCTGAGTGTGTGAGTTTGTATAATAATAACAATAGTTAAGAGTAAAACATCATGAGTTATAGAGGTTCAAAATTTTTATTCCTGTATTCTTTCCTTAAGACCATCATTTTAAGAGTTTTGAATCCATTATCAACCTTTATAATAGAAAAGAGATCAACTATAACTTGAACGTTGAGGTCAAGAATAAGCCACACAAAGGGACACTTTTAGTGTGTATAAGTGGTAGTAAAGGTAACAACTTAATGTGGAAAAGAAAAAAAATTGGTAGATTATGGATAATAAATGAAATAACCACACATAAGACTTAAAAAAATTTCAACAAACATGGTACCCAATTAAAAAAATAAAAAAGAATCCAATTGGAGTGCTTGATACTAATTAGAGGCAATGACAATCTTTATAAAGGATTAAATACATCCCAGCGATATGGAAAGAAGAGAAAGAACAAAAATACATTTGATTATGCATATGCATGAACTAAAATGCATGTATGAAAGCTTAGGTCATATTTACCATTCCTAAATGCTCTTTAATACTTTAAAATCTATCATCACTCAAGTGCTTCATAAAAATATCTGTAAGTTGATTATTTATACATATAAACTTAAGAACAACATCCCTTTTGAACACATAATCTCAAATAAAATGATGCCTAAGATCTATTTGCTTGGTTCTAGAATGATGAATAACATTTTGGTGAGGTTTATGGCATTATTGTTGTCATATAAAATAGGAACTCTAGAAAAACATAACTTGAGATCCTTATGATTTTGCTTGATTCTAAGGAGTTACTATTAATGATTGCTTACAGCAGGGTATTTGGCTTTAATCTTTAAAAGTGCTATAAAATTTTGTTTCTAACTAAACCATAAGGCTAATATACCACTTAATAGTTGACAAGTACTAGTGGTACCATTTCTATTAAGTGGATCACTAAATCAATTAGAGTTTGAATAACTTATAAGATTGAATGTATTTTCACTAGGTTACCAAAGGTCTAAACCAATGAACTCTTCAATGAAACAAAGTACCTTTTTCAATGCAACTGAATGTGACTCTTTAGGTGATGATTGAAAATGAGCACATAAACAAAAAGTAAACATAATGTCTGGCCTACTAGCAGTAAAGTAAAAAAGGCTTCTAATTATTCTTAAATATAGTTTCTTATCAATCTTTTTATCGATTTCATCCCTATCAAACTTTGTGGATGTTAGCATTAGTGTACTATAAAGCTTTGAATCCTTTATTCCAAACTTTTTCAATATCTCTCTTGTATACTTTGTTTGGCTAATGATAATCCCATTCATACTTTACTTGATTTGTAGGCCTAAGAAGAAACTAAATTCCCTTATCAAGCTTATTTTGAATTCCTTTTTCATTTAAGAAGCGAATTCCTTGCATAGAGAATTGTTAGTGGCATTAAAAAATAATATTGTTAATGTAAATTTGTATAATCAATGAATTTTTATCCTTTACCTTTCTGAATAATGTGGTGTTCACGTTATCTTTTGCTAATCTCTTTTGAATATAAATTGAGTTAAGTCACTCATACTAAGTTTGGGGAGTTTGGTTTAATTTGTATAGGTTTTTGAAGAGTTTAAAAACATGATCAGGAAATTTAGTACTCTCAAAACTTGAAGGCTATTCAATGTATATTTCCTCAACAATAAAATCATTAAAGAATGCACTTTTCACATCCATTTGATAAAATGTGAAATTCATGAAAGATGTATACACTAACAAGATACGAATGACTTCTAATCTAGCAACAAATGCGAAGGTTTCATTGTAATCTATTCTCTTTTCTTGATTATATCCCTTGCTCATCAGTTTAGCTTTATTCCAAACTATTTTGACATTTTCATCTAGTTTATTAGAAAACACCCACTTGGTGTTTAGGGATTAAGATCCATAGTTAATTTCTTTCAAATTATTTTAACTTATTCCCATGACATATACTCATTGCTCATCACTCAATACTTCTTCTAAATGTTTGGGTTTTATTTGAGAAATGAGTGTTAAATTAGTGTTTAAATGCCTAAATGATGATCTAATCTTAAAAGAATTAAAAACATTACCAATGATTTAATCTTGGAATGTTTTACTAGCATATTTCCACTCCTTTAGCACTTTGTGACCCACATTTTGCAAACTACCCAAAGTTTTAAGGTTTAAATTGCTTGGTTCGGGCTGCTTTTTTTTTTTTTTTTAATATTTCTATTGCCATTTTTTCGTGCTTTTTTACTTGGTGAGTTGGTTGAAATTTTCGCTACATTTTCTAAAGAATCTTCCGTTCTCGAGTTAAAAGGATTTGGTTCATCAAAACTCTATGAACTTTGCTCTAAAAAAAGTATCTTAAAAAGATACCTTTATCGACCTTTGAATCAAAATTTCTAAGATTGTCTTTTAGTATTTAATATGAAAAACTTGCATCTAAAGACCTTGAATTAATTGATTTGTAGCTTTCTCCCAATCCATAAGTTGTAAGGAGTTTTTTTGAGTAAAGGATGAATTAAAACTCTATTCAACATATAACATCTTGTATGGATAGCTATAATAAAAAAATATTTAGGCAAGTTCAACTTATTTAGGATTGTTAGAGTCATCTCTTATAAGGTTATATTTTTGTGTTCAGCCACCTAATTCTATTAGGGCATTCTCGGGTTTGAAAAATTATGAGAAATTCCTTGGGCATTGCAAAATTTTTCAAAATCCTTATTTTCAAATTCTCTTTTATGGTCACTTCTAATTAAAGCAACGAAGTATCCCTTCTTATTTTACAGCTACTTTTAAAGTCTCTCAAATACTTTCAATGCCTCTTCCTTATATGTAACGAACAAAGCCCATGCAAACTCATTATAATCATCTGTTATAACAAGTGCATAATATTAATTGCCTAAAGTAAGGCTCTAAATAAATCAAAAAGATCCATATGTAATAGTTGAAGATGTTTGGAAGTAAAAAATACTTTTTTATTTTTTAATCTTAAAACAAATTTTTACTTGTTTACCCATTTGACAAGTATTACAAAGTTTATCTTTCTTAAACTTTAATTTGGATAGCCCTTCCACAATGTTGTGGTTGTTTAATTTGGATTGTAATTTTATGCTCACATGTCCTAAACACCTAAGCCATATCCAAGATTCCTTATTTATAGGAATTAAGTAATTGATATTTTGGTTAGTAAAAGAATGAAGATCAATAACATAAATATTATTATATCTAGTTGTAGTGGATAGAGTTTCACTTGTTCTAGAATTGGAAACATCATATACATTGGGCTTAAAAGAAACTTTATAGTCATTATAACGAAGTTGACTAATACTAAGTAAATTGAATTTAATACCATTAACTAAAGAGACATTATTAATTATAGGAGAACTTTCCTTACCAATTTTCTCAATACCAATTATCTTACCTTTTGCATTATTTCCAAATATTTCCTTTTCTTCATTAATTACTCTGAGAGAAACAAAGATTTCCATATTACTTGTCATGTATCTTAAGTATCCATTATTTAAGTACCATTTGTTTTTTTATTGGTTCTTTAAATGTACTTGAATAAATTTTATCTAATTTTATATATCTAAATTTATTTGGGTCCTTTGGGGTAAGCTTTGGTACCTTTTGTGCTAGTATAAAAATTTCTTATGCTATGAATGCTTTTTTTAATATTGCATACATTAATCATATATCCAAAATCACTAGAACATATGTGATGCTTTATTGAAATTATGTATGTCAGGTTGATGTGCATGGGTAAAGGTATTGCTTGAACCACTATTATGTAGTGGCCATGCCAAACTAATTTTCTGTTATAATGCATATCCATATATGAATGCATGATTTTTCTTTCCAAGTGGTGAGGATGCATGTGATTTTGTGTGGGTAGTTGTAAGATGAATTTTATGTGAATTATATGAGTGATTAAAGGCCTATTCAAATTTATTGCTGATTGTTGTTTGAGAATAAAGTAATAAGTCAAGCTTTTCTTTCCACTTAACAAACTTTAAGAACGAATTTTGAAGGTCTTTGCTTTCCTTCTTTAGATGAAAGTTTTCTTCCTTAAGTGTATTTAAAGTAACGTCGTATGCTTTTGCAAATGCTCATTGTCTTATATGATTGATTCATTTTTACATTTTAAGATCTCATTTTTATGTTTTATTGCTTTAAAGCAAGTATTAAGATTGCTAAATTTGGCTACTTGTTTGAACATTTCTTTGTTCATGCTTTCAAGCATGCCAATCATCTAGGTATCATCACACAAGTAATAGTTAGAGTTTACTTTGTTGTCTTTTCCCATAAAGCTTTGGTACCTCTTAGGTACTAAACTTATTTGAGTCCTTTTGGGTAAGTTTTGATACCTTTTGCACCAACATAAAAGTTCTTATGTTATGAATGCTTTTTCTAATATTGCATAAAGAAATCATATGTCCAAAATCATTGTAATAATGACATCTAACATGATATTTCTCATGCATGGACAAATGTGATGCTTTAATGAAATTATACTTATAAGGTTGAGAAATATAGGAAGAGCTGTTAGCCAAACCACTATATGTATGATGACCATGCCAAATTGATTTTCTAGTATAAAGTGCTTCATGCTATCTTGATGCATATCCATATATGAATAGATGATTTTTATTTCCAAATGATAAGGATGCATGTGATTTTAAGTGGGTAGTTGTGAGTCGAACTTTATGTGAATAATATGAGTGATTAAAACCCAATCAAATTTATCATTGATTGGTGTTTAAGAATAAAGTAATGAGTTAAGTTTTTCTTTCCCTTTAACAAACTTTAAGAAGGAATTTTGGAGGTTTTTTTTTTTTTTAATCTTTAGAAGAAAGTTTTCTTCCTTAAGCTTGTTTAAAGTAATATCATATGCTTTTTACAAATGCTCACTTTCTTGTATGATTGATTCATTTTTACTTTTCAGGAGCTCATTTTTATGATTTATTGCTTTAAAGTAATCATTAAGATTGTTAATTTTGGTTGCTTGTTTGAACATTTCTTTGTTAATGCATTTAAGTATGCCAATCATCTTAGTATCATCATATGAGTTAGAGTCAAAGTTTAGCTCGTTGTCTTTTTCCATGAATCACAAGTAGTTTACTTCATCACCAAAGGATTTGTTGTTTAAATTGCTAGAATTATCCCTAATGGCCTTGTAAGCTTTCTTGGTTAACTTTATATCATTTTTCTTGTTAAGACAATTTTTTGCAATGTGTCTGGGTTTGTTACACTTGTAACAAAAAATATTCTTTTTTTGTCGTCTACTATTTTTAGTGGATTGCTTGAATGGCTTTCTGCTTTTCTTCTTTAAAAATTAGCAAATTTTTGTGCAAGCATCATAAACTCTTTTTGATCTTGTTCACTAAATGAATTATCTTCTTTATCATCTTCTTGATTATCTTTAACTACTTTTCTAGCCAATGTAAAGGACTTAAATGTCATGCCTTTCTTTTTGAATGTCATCTTTTATGTAAGTAATAAACTCACCAATTCATTTAAGAGTAATGTGTTTAGGTCTTTTGATTCTAAAATTGCAATCACCTTTGGATTCCATGATTCTAAGAGTGACCTAAGTAATTTTTTGACAAGTTTTCATTATAAAGGTTCTTTCCAAGATTTCTTAAAGAGTTAACAATGTTAGCAAATCTTGAATACATTTCAATAATGTTCTTATCATTACTCATTTCAAATAATTCATACTCACACATAAAAATATTAATTTTAGTGTCCTTAACTTAGGTGGTTCCCTTATATTTCAACATAAGATTGTCTTATATCTCTTTAACTAACTAATAAAAGAAGATATGGTTATACTCATTTGGGGTCATGACATAATAAAGCATGTATTTGGCTTTAGGGTTAAGATTTTGGTTTTTGAAGTCCTTTAAGGTGTATTCACTCTCAGGTTTATCAATGGTGACTCCATTCTTGATTTTAGTGATTCTTCTAGGATTTTGAGAAATAATTGTCTAAATAGTAGAGTTATAACAATGAAGGTGCATTATTATTTTATTTTTCTAATAGTTAAAATTTGTGTTGTCAAAGATAAAAAGCCTAAAAGGGTTAGAGTTAAAGCCTTTAAGGTAACATATAGGTAGAGGGAAAGCCTTAGATTGACTTTAGGCAATGAGGTCGATGATTCAAAGACCAAACTTTGATATCAATTGTTAATCCCAAAAATACCTAAGAGGATGGTGAATTGAGTTTCTAAAAGAAACATACCTATAATGCTTATAAATGATAAATAAAATGAATATAGTAAATAAAAAATTTAATGAGTATGTTGATGAGTAAAAATTTATTATATTTATTCTCTTTTATATTTAATTATTTTTAATAAGTTTTATATCTATTTAAATTGATTAAAATATGTTTTGTAATATAAGCATATTTTGGATAAATTTTAAGAATATATATACTTTTAGTAGAAAAAATTTTAATATTTTATCATTTTAACTTTTGTTATTAGTTTTAAATTTTGCACTGATTCAAAGGTCTAAATTAGAAAAGCATTTTTCAGTAAAATTTTAGTAAACATCTAAAATTTTTCAAATGAATATCGTGAGTCCAAATTTGAATTCATTTGAGCTTTAAGGCATTATCCCAAAGATAAGGTAAAAAACTAAAATCCAATTCTAAATAAAGAAAGGTCTTAATTAGAGTGAAATTCTTATCTAAATAAGAAGTATTTAAATAGGTACAATTTTAAGTTTAAACATCCAAATTAGTTGATTCAAAAAGTTAAATTAAAGTTCACATTAAAGC
The DNA here is from genome assembly GCA_019804595.1 of Bruguiera parviflora. Lineage (NCBI taxonomy): Eukaryota > Viridiplantae > Streptophyta > Magnoliopsida > Malpighiales > Rhizophoraceae > Bruguiera > Bruguiera parviflora. Next base: position 4,271,348 of record CM034057.1, on the reverse strand, counting down.
CTATAATTGTTATGAAGAGACTCAAGCCTAAATTGGTTATTTAATAGCTTAAAAATAGTGAAAAATCATTGTAGAATCTATCATAGGTTGGATTGGGTTAGTCTTGGCTTTTGGCTCATATCTTGGGTTTTGGACCTTTGTTAGGCAAGACTTAATGTGTTAGAAAGTTGCTGAAGAGGATTACAACTTTCATGAAGAAGTTTGACACTAATTCTGATTGTATTTAATCCAAAATTTGTTTGAAAGTCAATATAAGAATTTTAAAAAATTAATAAAACATGATTAAGATGTTTGCTAGATTTTTAGAGATCTTTTTAAAGAGTTTCTAGGATTTACTAGTGGTTACTATGCATATTTTTAGGATATAAATAACTAACTTTTGAGAGTAAAAAGGGGAAGAGAGATAAATAGAGAATTAAATAGTCACTTTAGAAGGAATTTTTTTAAGCATGCATAATTAGCCTTTTCAATAGTTTTAAGAGATTTCAAAACTTTTAATATCTCAATAGTATAGATTGTTTTAGTAAATTATTCTCTTTTCTTATATTATTTAAGTTATTCTAATTTAATAATTGAATCATTGGTTGTTTAATTAATTTACTTTCGTTTGTTAAATTGATTAAACAAACATAAATTGCTAGAATTAGGAATTGCAATCTATTTTTATTCTTTTCTTATTATTAAGTAGCAAATAATAATAAGGAATTATGAACAAGATGTTAACTAATATAAACTTGTGTGATTGTCACTTGTAACAACTTATTTCCCTAATTCTAAAGGCTGTTGGTATAATACTTTAGAGAGCTTACTCTAAGAGTGTAATGGTTAAAGTTTTAAGTAAAAGTCTGTTTAACTTAGTGAATATTTAAGGAAAAATTCAAGTAACCGAATTTGTTATTAGTTGGGATTGATAGTTCTATTAGAATTAAGATAGCATTGTAGGTAATTATAATCATTAAATATCATATTTGCGAATAAATCTAAAATTAAACTTTTAGTATTTGATTTTTTTATAATTAATTTTATTTAATTGGTTTATATATTTTATTTATTATAGAATCATAATTTTTTGCTAATTATATTAATATTTTAAATTTTTAATTAATTAATAATGAATTAATTATATTTTTTATAAGATCAACTTTTACTCACAATATCTATTATTAAATAATTAAAAGTAAAGTATTAAATTTTTAGTATCTTAATGATAGCTATCATATGCAAATAGATTAATGCAATTATACAAATTTAAATAAACACTTATATTTTTTATCAGACACAAAAATAAATCAACCAAATTTTACTAGTACAATCAACAACCAACCACACAATGACCTACAATCTTTTTACACAATTAGACAAACTTGTTTTTTAAACCCTTAATCTCACACTCTAGAATGTTATTATACTTAAAAAATTTTGCTTTAATGCAATTCCTATTCCTAACAATCATTTCTTTCTTGTGTACTCTTAATTTTTTAAACTTAATAATTTAATATAAATTACTTATGTAGACCAATTTGGCTATTGAATGGAGTAGTAATTAAAAACCAAAAGAGTGATAAATAACCTATTTAAAAGCATAAGAAGTTGTTAGGATGAAATTAAGCTTTTATATTAGGTTTGGACAACATTTTCCTGCCTTAAAATCTTTCTTACGTGATTAATTTTGAATATTACTTTGGTTCTTGTGCCATTAAACGTAATCTTGATATTTAAGACTTTCAAATTTGGTTTGGACAAGATTTTTTAACCATAACTTCTTTCTTTGTTGAACCCAAAATATGAACATAGTGCAGCTGAAAAAATTTCAGCATTGAGGTCTTGAATTTTTTGTCCAGAATAAGATTTTCCAACCATAATTTTTTTTTTCTTGTTAATCAACATATGAATATTGTGTAGCTAAAAAAACTCCAGTATTAAGGTCTTGTATATCTTTCTAGAAATTAAGATTTTCTAAGTAAGACAAGTCTTACTCCAACTTCATCTTGGTGCCATCATGGATTTCATTTTAGGTCAAAAAAAATATTTTTTTGTGGAGTCTTTGAACGAGTGAATTTGTATTTGATCTCCTTGTACATGTGTAGTATGAGTTGTATTATAAAATTACTTAAGTTATATTATGAATAAGAGACCTTATTTATACTACAAGTTACAAAAGATTGAGTTTTGTCGATGCAAAAAATTATTAAAAATAAGTTTTATTAATGTGAATTTAATTTTCAAAATTAAGTTTTATCAATGCAAATTTAATTTCTAATTTTAATAGCATAATATAGGTCTCGATATTTTCTTTATTCATCCCTTCAAGTTAAAGTACAATAAATGAATAAAAACTTTATCAAGTTAGCAAGTACTCCCACTTAAAGTTAGTTCTACAAATTATGATATAAAGGAATTCTTAGTATAATATAATGTAGACAAACATAATCTATTATGTAACAATTCAATTATGTTAGCATATCAAAATAAATAGCACATGATTTAACATAAACAAATAAAAAATTCTTTTACTTTCCTTTAACTTTCTTTCTTATCATTTTCTTTTAATCCAAACAGAATATAAACTTGTAAGAGACTTGCACAATTTATATCTCAAAATATGGTTAAATGTATTTGATAAAAAGGTGAGTGCCATATGAGAGAAAAAAAAATATAATTTTCTCCATATAATATATATACTTAAGATATTTATTTTAAAGATCTTAGTTAATATATATTTATATAATTAAAAAATATATAATTTATAAAAATAAAAAAATTACTTTAATTATATAATTCACAATCTAATAAATCTTTTAATAGATTAAAATAAAAAAATTTATCATTTAGATAAATTTTTTACTATTATTTTATTTAAATTTTCATAGTATCTTTTCAAATTTTTATTTGTTCCGACTCAAATCTTATTTTTTCCTTGAAATTCTTATTTTAACTAAATTATAAAAAGGAGTTTGTGTTATTACAAAATAAAAACTGTTATCTCAATTCTTTTTTTATCTGCCATACAACACAATAACTAAACCAAAAGTTAATTTTTTTCTGTTTAGAGACGGCCAGTTTGTTAAGGGTACAGTTATTTAAAGTGATCTAAAGTTTCTTTTTAATTCTTTATTTTCTTTTGGTATAAAGCCAACTCTTTACCTGATCGTTGTCGAAACAAAAAATGAATTTTACTTGAAGAATCTGCCTTCACATTTACGAGCTTTTAGTTTTGGACGATTCCCTAGTAGATTTTTGCCACCTTTACAGCTATATATATATATATTCCAATATCCTTTATGTCATTTCTTTGACTTTCTGCTTTCTAGACTAAGACCAATTGGACCGAATTAGTGATATTAGTATGCGTTTCCGAATTACTTTTTTTTTTGTTTTGTCATACCTTGTCAAAAAAACAAAAAAAGAAAAAAAAAAGTTCAAAAATTGACTCGTCCAATCTTCTTACTCCCCTTAAAAAAGACCAAATATTTCACATCATCCTAATGATCAGGATGTGATTCAAAGACCTTATTTTTCGTATATGTATATATGAACTTCACCCCACTGAGAAAGTTTCTGGATTCCTCACTACCTCAAAGTATTAAATGCACAATCCGAATCTACAAAAAATTGTGCAGAAGGGTTGTTACGATTCAAAATTGGTCGCATAGCATTGGCCATATGCGTTGAACCAAGAGCGTCATCATCACTCGACCCAGGCGTCGATAGAGAAAAGCAATCAATCATCAAGATTGAATGAGGAGTTAACAAATGATCTGCGCGAGGACGTTAACCGTACACTTGAATGAGCATTAATAGTAGTTGGGATCCAACTCAACGGTTAGTGCATGTGAACTTGTAATAATATGATGCTTCAATTGGGCTGATCGCTATCTCAGGGGTCAGCGACGGGTAGTATCCTACCTTGCGGGAAACAAAATCATATTTGAAGAATCCAAGAAGGAGACTTGCCTACACATACCTCAAGAGTACATTGAATGAGGGGTCCTACACCAACACAACCATCGGCGAATCTATTTTAAGGTCCAGTGGGAGCAAGTGCCCTAGTGGTGGGTACAATTATTCCAGAATCATTTTCGAGACGGTAAGATCCTGATCTTTTTTAATATGACCTTATGTGTCATACTGGCCTAAAGAGTGATTAGGACGATTCGGTTGGGCACTGCAAGCTCACAATTTGCCTCGGTCTTCATGCCCATCAAGAGTATAGACGTCATTGCTACTGAAGGCTCGTCACCATCCTATTCAACTGGCGATGTGTCAAAGCATCCTTTTGCGTCTGACCCGTGCCCCCCTCCTAGTAGCGTGCCGTGACACACTGTTACTTTATTTTATTCAACCCCAGTAATTCACATCACACCATCTATTCACAGAATCTGATATGCTCCATTAACGAAATATTTGTTACCATTAGACCATGAACGAACAAGAACTACAAATTTGTTTCGTTTTATGGTGAAATTATGGTGAAAACTAGGACTAAGCCCACGCATCGGATGTAAGTTTACGTGGAATGAGCAAAAGTTGGAGGATTACAAGTCGTTGATAGGTTTGTTTCGATTCTTAATCTTTGGATAAAAACTGTCATAAATTATCCTTAGTAGGTTTTGTTTTCTTACCGAACCTTGAGTGGACGATTTTAGTGGATATATGTGTGTCTAATCTTTTCTATTACGTTTTCCAATTTTTGCATAACCGTTTATATCAATTCGATTAAGGGGAAAGGGCAATTATTTTTTTTGAAACTCAATGCAGGTATTCGTGTATGCGTATGGCACAAGTTCAAATATGGAAAAGACAAAAAAGAGAAGGCTTTTACTACTAAAACAGATGTCAAAGATATTATTCTAGTATTAATATCTAAACAGATAATATAGTTTCAAGCCCTTTTTTTTTTTTTTTTTTTTGGTTGGCTGATGAAAGAGCCCAAGACCATCTCGTCATCGTTTTAGGTCATGCTCCTAAGGCTTTGATGGCAAGAAGGTACAGTGATTTCTAATGGTAAAGCGACTTCCAAGTTCTAATGCTCAACTATTAACGATAAAGTGATTCATTAGCATAATTTGGAGTTGTGATGCGTTGGAAAGGCCAAAAGTGTTTCTTAATTCCAAATTGTTCACAATGACTTGAAAATCGCATCTTTAACATTCATTTACGGGGACAAAAGTGTGTACTAACCGCGCAGTGGGCGCATAGGAACACATTATATGATGTCTAATGCAGCCAACCTACGAATACAACACGCAGGCTAATGCGGCAGTTGAAGTATTACTGAGATGAGGGGAAAAGGAGATAGCAAAACGGATAATTCTGACAATTGTCTTTGCCGATATACTCAGCAGCACAAACTATTTGTTCTCCTCGCAACATTATGTAAAGCAACTGCATGTACAGCCAAGCTGCTTTTGACGTCCCTCTTCCTGTTACTCAAACCAAGTTTATTATAAGATTGAGATTATTACCGTGCATGAACCAGATCATAATATATGGGATCCAGCGCGCAACATTAAAGATGAAAACTCAATGCAGAGATTTCACCAACTTTGGCCTCTTACTCTTCATTACATGAACTTTCGTTCAGGTTGAAACAAGGGAAACCATGCCCCAGGTAGGGAACCTTCCTCCAAAACCCCAAGCAGGAAAGTGCCTCTGAGCATCATAAAATCGTATGACTTCTCCCACTTCCTGTATAGCCTGCAAATTATTCAATCAATTAATATGGCACCCACATATGTCAATGTCGAAAAGTTGTCGGTGATGGGTGGCCAGAACATAGAATCAAAATAAGCTCTTCTCTTTTGGATCTCTCTTGATCTCCGTGTCTCGTGAGACCAAGAACCCTAGCAATATTAAAAATGCATAATAGGAATGCAACATCGACTTCAATTATTATTTTTTTTTTATTTCATTCTTTTTGGCCGGATTTATTGGGAACCGATTCAGGAACAGAGAAAACAATCGAGACCCAGATTGAGGCAAGTGAGAAAAAAAAACAGAGAGGGAAACGGTCGAACTCCAATTAACTATAAAAACCGAACATGCTAGAAAATGCCACTGAAGCTTCCGTCATCGAATTGTCTCTTCTTGTTGCCATATTTTAATTAAAACTGATTAAATTAATTAAAATATACTCGGACTCAATGGTGGTGTTAGAAAAAGCATATGAAACCCTCTTTTTACAATTGAAAATCAACTCATAATCTTGATGACAAAGTCTAGTCTTGTTGAGTCTAAAAAAAGGAAATCAAATCTTAAAATCGAAATCGTGAAACGGAGGAGAATAATTGATTAACATAAGCACGAAAATCACAAAATGTCTAATAAGACACAAAACAAATTGAAGATCGAAAACCTCCCTTTCACTTCTATAAAAACTGATTTCGAACACTTAGTTCCATTGGAGACCGACAACAGGCAAAGCAATGGATGCTATGGGTAGAAGGGCTTTTAGATAATGATAGAATGGAAAAAAAAAAAAAAAAACCACAGTGAGAAGCTGAGCTGTAAGTAATTGTGGGCACATAAAGAAAGAGAATAAATGGATCAAAATTTAGTGGATTGTTAAAGATAGAAATTATTAAGGAAGTGTGTTAATCCAGTATTTATTTTTCCTCCAATAGGTGTAATTTAATGTTTATCAACAAAAAAAGCTCAAATATATAAAAATACTTAAAAATCTAATTTTTAGGAAACTTGCAACGTTATTATTATTATTTTTTTAAAGTTCTGGTATTAAGGGATAGTAAGTTGAAATTTTCTCTTACTTAACATAAAACTTAAATGTATATAGATTCAACACTAATTGACATCACACCATCTATTCCCAAAATGTGATATGGTCTATTTGCCAAATATTTGTTGCCCGAGGCAACGATTGGACCATCAAATAACAAGAACTACAAATTTGTTTTGTTTTCTAACGGCTAAAAACATAGAGAAATTAAGGTGAAATTTAATAAATTGCACATAATTGCATTATTTTTCATTTCTATATAATTGATAATGGGCAGAGCACCCAATTTAGTTTCAAAATTGACATCACTTGTTTACTTACTTCTTTATGATACATTATCATATGTCTAGCTACTTGTCTGTTTTTATTACATTAAGCAACTAAAGTTGGATGCAATATGAAACAAAATTACAAAGCTAAATCTATTATAATATCTCACATACACCTCGTCATCTCGGAGCCAAGGATTATAAAAAAAAAAAAAGAGAAACCAAAAAAATAACTATTCTTATATTTAATGAGAAAAGGAAAAGACTGAGAAGAAAAAAATGACAAACCACTAATCCAATCTATAACTATTAATTTAATTAGTTTTTAATTTTATTTTGATTTGTTGTAGTTTGAATATAAATGTCAAACTAATCTAAATCAATAAATCAATCTACTTGCACTCTTACTTAGAATATAGTTATAACATTAGTATTCTTTTTATAGCAAAAATGTTTGTTGAAGAAAGTTGGTATTGTTAATGTTAAAGAAAGTTGGTGCTGCTCATCTTTTTTGTTGTTGAAACTCTAGTTTGTGATTTCTAACTTTTCACTAAAGTTTAAAAGTTAATTAAGTTGCTTAATATAATTGTCGGAGCATAATCAATTTATATTAGTATATTTCAAATTTATGTTAGTTTATGTAAACTCTTAATTATATTTGAAATATATTATGATTGCAATTTAAATTTATATTTGAGTTTAAATTGTATTCTTGTATTAATGGTTGCAAGCCTCCAAATTTTAATTTGAAATGTACAATGTAATTAAAAAATATATAAAGTTATGAATAATGATTAGAGAGAAGTAAGTTGCTTTTTTTTCAAAACTAGAAAAGCTCTTTGTACTCTCCTTTCTCTTTTTTTGGTTTTTCTATTCTACAACTTCCAAAAATTGAAACATAAACTTATAATAGTGATATTAGAGTATTTTAGCTCTTAAGGGACTTGTTAAAAAGAGAATGTAGTGTGCAACTACAAGAGAGAAACACATTAGGGAGTGAAAATATGAAATAAAAAAACAAAGGTTTGAAAAGGTTTATTATAGAAAACAAAATTAATTTTTTTGACATATTCATGAAGCATCTCCCCACTTTTAACATCTAAAATTATTGAAGAAAATTATCTCTAATGGACTGTGATGATAAAAGGCTATCTTGAGGTGTTTAACCTCTAGAAATTCAAAAATATAAAAATGAAAAATAAAGAGGGGAGGCACCTCCATTTTTAGCAATCCAACTATGACATAGCTTAGGAATCATAGTAAATTGGTCTTCAAATAATTCAAGGCTTTAACCTACTTACATTCTATTATTACAGTGTTGTATTCAATAAAATTATGAACTTTGAAATAGTTAAGGTTGCACATAAGAAAACCTATGTGAAGAATATATTGGAATTGAAAGGACAAGAACTAGGCAGCTGCTGAATTTAAGAAAAGAATTTGAGCTACTACAAGTGAAAAAGTCAAAGGCCACAAAAGACTATAAAGATAAACTTATAAAGTTTGTGAATCAAATTAGAATCTTTGTAAAATACTTTATAAATTCTAAAATTGTTCAAGAGGTTTTGGTTAGTATACTAGAGAGATTTGAACCAAAATATCCTCACTTAAAGATTCTCGAGATCTCTTAAAGATTCTTGAGATTTCTCAAAGATCTCTTTGTTTGAGCTAATTAGTGCCCTAAGAACTCAAGAAGAAAGAAAATTGTTGAAACAAAAGGGAGACCTTTATTAATGATGCTTTTCTAGTTAAGCATTTTGAGAAAATGCAATAAAAGAAGAAAAAATAACTTATAAAACAACAAAGAACTGAATGTGTCTATGGGTTATATGAACACTTCGAGTAATTATATATTGTTTAACCTCTCATAAGTAAGATCTTTATTAATAGAGATATTAAATTTATAGGGGAAAAGACCTAAAATTAGATGAAAAGTAATATTGAGGTCTTTTTACCTCAATCAATTCATGTGCAACAGCAATTTCTAATAAAATCTAATTCTTTAAATGATGAGTTGATTGATTATATACTAGTTAAAGGAACTAGGCTCTTGTTTGATCCTTATGTAAGAAGCCTTGTTGCTCAGCTTGAACCATTAAGTTATGTAGAGGTCTTAATTGATCCTAACTAGAAAAAAGGAAATGGAAGTTGAGATTAAGGCAATTAAAAAGAAAAGAACCTAGATCCTAGTGGATAGACCATAGAATAAAAAATTTATAAGTGTCAAGTGGGTTTTCAAGGTTAAGGCGAATCCATATGGCTTTACAATCAAATTAAAGGCAAGACTAGTAATAAAGGGTTATGTTTAGTAGTATGACATCGATTACTGGGAAACATTTGCTTTAATTGCTAAACTAGACAAAATCAAGTTGCTCTTAGTTATTGCAATTCAAAAAGGTTAGGATCTCCACCAGCTTAAAGTAAAATCTACTTTTTCAAATGATGAGCTGTAAGAACAAGTCTTTGTTGAATAACTAGAAGAATTTCTTAAGCAAAGAAAAAAAAAGACACTTTAATTGCTGAAGAAAGCCTTTTGTGCTTTGAAGTAGGCACGTATAGCCTAGTATAGCAAAATCAATAGTTACTTATCGAAGCTTTAATTTGCCAACAGCAAGAATGAGGCCACCTTGTATGTGAAAGATGAAAAAGAGGAGCTTTTGGTAGCCTCAATCTATATTGATGATCTCTTAGTCATTAAAAGCAACCTTAAGTCAAGTAATCATTTTAAACATGAAATGATGAACATGTTTGAAATGACTAACTTAGGACAAATCACCTTTTTCTTGGGTTAAAAAATTAAGTTAACCAAAGAAAGAACCTTTTCAAGTTATAAAAGGTATGCAAAAAAGTTCCTTGAAAGATTCTAGATGATGCATTGCAAAAGCTTATGCATGCTATTAGTTGTTGGTGTAAGATTTCTAAAGGAAGATAAAACACCAAAAATAGATCCTAACAAGTTTAAGAGTTTAATTGTTTGCTTGTTATATTTGTCTACATTTAGACCAAATATTATATAAGCAGTAAGTCTCCTATTAAGATATATGTATAAACCTTACTAAATACATCTCAAAGTTGAAAAATGAATTCTCAGATATGTCAAATGTACAACAACCTATGACATTATGTTTAAAGGAATTGAGAACCTTTAGTTGATTGGCTGTAGTAATAGTAATTGAGAAGGCACTTAGGATGAAATGAAAAGCACTTAAGGGTATTTCTTCACCTTGAGATTAAGTGTTTTTAGCTAGTGTTCAAAGAAATAATTAGTTGTTACACAATCCACAATAGAAGTTAAATATTTGACTACTAATGCAATTGTAAAACAAGCCATTTTTTTTAGGGAATATGTAAGTTAACCTACATTAGACAGCAATTAAGCCTACTATGATTTACTATGACAACCAAGTTGCCATTGCAATTTCTAAAAATCTTATGCAACATGGGAAAACCAAACTTTTTTGGTTAAAGATTTATTTTGTTAGAGAAGCAAAAGAAAATAATGAAGTTAGTGCTTTTGATGTTAAAGAAAGTTAGTGTTGCTCATGTCTTTTGTTGTTGGAACTTTGGTTTGTGGTTTCTAGCTTCCCACCAAAGCTTAAACATTAGTTAAGTTAATGTTAGCATATTTCCAGTTTATATTACCTTACTTTACCAAACTTTTAATTATATTTAAAATATACTATGATTGTAATTAAAATTTGTATTTAAATTCAAATTGTACTTTTGTATTAATGTTACCTTACTTCACCTAATATCTTTCTCTTATTCCTCATTCTTTTCTACATATTACTTCTTTTAATATTGATTGGACTAGGTCTTTCATTTGTGCTTTGCTTAAAAATTTCCTTTTGACATCTCTTACTGTCTTATAACATTTCATACTCTAAAGATTGCAATCCATTAACAAATTGTGTTACAGTAATATTGGAAACAATATTTGAATCTTTTAAGAATGAGATTTTGGCCTCAAACATTTTGGGTAAACTCACCATCATCTTTTTAATAACTTTGGTCTCTTAACAGTTTAATTTGGTTCATTACCTTTATCAATTTATCACTATAATCTTTTATTGTTTTAGATTCTTTCATTTTAAATACATTGAATTCTCTTTTGAGGATTAGTCCTAGTATCTTTATGTTCTTCTCAATTCCTTAGAATTCTTCTTTCATCAATTTCCATACATCCTTTTGGTGCTTCACAAGCTATTATCCTATTGAAAGTGTTAAAATTGTTATTTCTATATTACACAAGCATAAGAAGTCTTTTGGGGCCATTTTGTTCAAAAACCAGTTACATTAGTTGCAATCTAAAAGAAACTAAGTGAATAAGCTTAATCCATAAGCTTTGTAGCATTTTTCTTGTTTTATGAGTTAGGTTTGTGTAAAGTTGTGTTTGGGGTTTTCAACAATTTGTTTTACTTACTCATGCTTAGTTTGAAAAGCTCAAAAGTAGCTTTAAAAATCTATGTTAACTTGTCAATTTGGTTAACCTTCTTTCTTAAGTTATTGACATGTAAAACAAGCATGCATTTTATGTAATCATGTAATTTTCAAATTCTTCCATATTTAAGGAAGAAATGTAAATAAAATTTGTGTGTTTAACTTTCATTACTCTTTTCTAAGCCTTCATGTAATTGTTTTATGCTACAAAAACCAAAAACATTGAAAACTTTATGTTTTTAACTAATTCAAAACCAATAAATTGATATTAAAACTTTCATAGTTCTTTAAGGGATTTATGATTAAATGAGAAATAGTGCAAACCATTAAAAGAGTGAGTATAAATACCAAGGAACCCATGAGAATAAAAAAAATGAGAGTTTTGCCTAAAACCCAAACCAGTTACATGGCTTTTGTAGACTTCACACGATTACCTCTACCTAAGTTCACAGGTAAGAACATAAAATAGATTGTGATAATGAAGACATATTTAAAGGGTTTTAATCTTTGGGAGGTTAGTAAGGATGAAGGAGAACCTTATGTATTACAGGCCAACCTTATGTAATTATAATAAATAGGCGGCTAATAATTTAAAGATCTTTCTTGTATTCAATTACCTATCATAGAGGTGATCCTTAACAACAAAAAAGACTTAGGAAAAGCTTAGAGAAGAGTATGTAAGCAGTGATAAGAGAAAGAACATACAATTTTCAAGCTTTACAAAAGAATTTAAGGTTCTGAAAGTGAAAAAAATCTAAAACTATTAAAGAGTATATTAACAGATTAATGGATATTATCTACAAAATAAATTGCTTAATGATGATCTTACAAATGAAAGAATAATTGAAAATTTTTTGGTAAGCATCCTAATGAGGTTTGAAGCAAAAATCTCATCTTTAAAAGAATCTAAAGATTTAATAAAGATCACAATAGTTAAACTTCTCATTGCTCTATAAGTATAAGAGTAGAGAAGAGTAATTAGGAAAAGAGGAGCTTCAAAGGGTGCCTTTTAGGCAAAACAAAACGCAAAAGGTTGGACAACTCTACAAAAATAGTAAGGTGATAAAGGAGAAAAGAATAAAGGAGAAAGCAAAAAATTTGAAGGAAATAAGGCATTGGCTTGATATGAGCACTACAATAGAATGTGATACCTATTGATTGCTAGAAGAGGCTTGATAATGTCTGCAAATTTTGCAACAAAAAGAATCATGTGAAGAAAATTTGCAAAAATAAAAAGAATAATAGCAACAATAAGCTCAAGTAGTTAATGGCGAGAATATACAAATTGAAGAGGAACTCTTTGTAACTTGCAATGCTATTAGTGAAAGCAAATATCCTAGGTCATTAATAGTCAGGTACACTCACCATATGACACCCAATCTTAAAGTATTCAAGGAACTAAATAGATTTAATGTGTCAGAAGTTTAAAGTAGTGATGGTGATGTCATTAAAGTTTAAGACAAATGAGTGGTTTATGTTGAAACTACACATTAGTATCAAACTTAATGTGTTGTTTGTTTTTGAAATTAATTAAAACCTACTTAATGTTGGATAGTTATTGAAAAAGAAATGTTGTTTAATGTTTAAGGATGAAGCATACACCATTATAGATTCATCAAAAACTAAACTCATTATTGTGTAAATGACAGGAAATTGTTTTCCTTTATAATTGAAGTAATTGCACAATTGTGCTTGCTACTCCTACTACTAATAACTCTACTCTTTGGCATAAGAGATTAGGCTACTTTCATTATGCTAGTTTGAAAAGATGAAATTAAAGCACATGATTCTTAACATGTCAAAAATCTCTTAAAGTGAAAGTGTTTATGATGCATGCCAAAGAGCTAAGAATAAATTGGAGCTTGTTCATTTAGACATATATGGCCCTCATGCCATGAAAGCCTTAAATGGAAGCAAATTCTTCATTTTATTTATTGATGATTACAGCAAGTTTTATTGGGTTTATTTTCTCACACTTATATTTGTAATCTTATAATATTTGAAAGTTATCAAACCTTGGTGAAAAATCAATTTAGGTGCAAGATTAAAGCTTTTAAAATAGATAATGGGACTAATTTTACTTTATAATCTTTTAAGTAATTGTGTGAAGGGGATGAAATTCATCATTAGCTCATACTCCGTACATTCCATAATAGAATAGAGCTAGTGAAGGTAAAAAAAAAACATAATAACCATTAAGATGTCCAAGTTTCTATTATTTTAGAAGAAACTTTCAAAGAAGTTTTAGGTTAAGGTTATGAATACCTCTATGTATTTGCTTAACAAACTTCCAACCTAGGTAATAAAGGGAGAGACACCTTTTGAAACTTGGAAATGAGCAAAGCCAACTATCTCACATATCAAAATGTTTGGAAGTGTTTGTTATTCTTTGATTAAGAAATTTAATGTTACTATCTTTATCAGGTACAACAATGATTCAAAAGCCTATAAACTTTACAACATTAGTCTAGACAAGGTTTAAATAAGTGGGGATGCCAAATTTTGTGAAAACTAAATATGGAACTAGGAAAATTCAAAAGCTAAGCAATCTAAAACTCAACCCTAGCGACTTGCAGTTAAAGAATTAGACACTTTGGTAAAGAATTTGATGAGATATACCTTATCAAATGGATAAATGCTCTTTCAAACAAATATACCAAAAGTAATGTAGTTTTGCTAGAACCAAAAGACTATAATGAGGCTTCAAAGATCTCAGAATGGTATAAGGCAATAGAAGAAAAGATTGTAACCATATAAAGGAATTAGACCTAGATTCTTATTAAAAAACCAAAAGTAAAGAATGTTATTAGAGTGAAATGATTTTTAAAAGCCAAATTGAATATAGATGGTTCTATTAGTTAAATGAAAGAAAGACTGGTGACTAAAGGTTGCACACAATAACTTGGTGTAGACTTCTCTAAGACCTTTGCCCCAATTGCAAGGCATGATACCATTACACTTTCCTTGGATTTTGTTACACAAAAAAGGTGGCTTGTCCATCAACTTGACGACAATTTTACCTTTTTAAATGGAATTATGATGGAAGAAATATTTTTTCAGCAATCACCTATATTAGAAAAAAAAAGGGGTAAAGAAAATAAGGTCTATCAACTAAAAGGGTTTTGTATAGCCTTAAATAAGTTCCTAAAACCTAGTATAGTATAATTAATAAGCATTTGTTATAGTTATGCTTTCTTAAATTTAAGAATTGAAAAACTATGATAAATGAGAAAAATAGAAGATGCTGATAGTGTAGTTGAATTAATGAGCATTTGTTGCAACTATACTTTTTTAAAATCAAGAATGAAGCAACTATGATAAATGAGAAAAATATAAGATCCTAATTGTATTACTATATGTTAATAAATGTTTGCTCATAGGAAGCTACAATGAATTTATTTAAAAGTTTGAAGATAAAATGAAATAAGTGTTTAAAATGACTAGCCTTAGTATGATGTCCTTTTTTCTAAGACTTGAAGTACACCAATTAAAACTTAGCATCTTCATCAATTAAGAGAAGTAAGCCAAAGAAGTGTTAAGGAAGTTTAAAAGGGAAATTTACAAGTTTGTTTCCATATCCATACCATTAATGAAGAATAAAAAATTTGCAATTGAAGATGGTGTTAAAAAGTTTAATGCTAAATTTTATAAGAACTTAGTTGGATATTTGTCATATCTAACAACATCAAGGATTGATATAATGCAAGTAACCAGCTTGTTATTTAAATTTATGCATGCTCTTAGCAAGCTACATTTTAGAGCAACAAAGAGAATTCTAAGATACATTTAAGGATTAGTCAAGCATAGAATCCTATTTAAGAGAGAAGGAGAGCTAAAATTGATAGGATACACATACAATAATTGGGCTAGATCCTAAGATAACTTAAAAAAGCACGTTTGGCTACATTTTCTCTCTTGGTTTAAAAGCTTTTTGCTAAAGTTCAATGAAGCAAAGCATTGTAGCTTAGTCCATTATGAAGGATTAATTGAATTTCCTAATAGAGGCTCAAGAAGACGGGAAAATCAATTTGGCTTACTATAATTTAGAAAACCAATGTGTAGAAATCTTCACTAAAGGATTGCCTAAAGTCAAATTTGAGTTCCTTAGAAATAATCTTGGCATGCAATGCAAAGAAAACAAGTATAAGAGTTAAAGTTGTTGTTTTTGCATTACATAAGTGAAAGAAGTCTTTAAGGGCCATTTTGTTCAAAAATCAATTAAGTTAGTTACAAGTTATGGGAGACAAAGTGAACAGGCTTAATCTAAAAGCTTTGTAGCATTTTTCTTATCCTATAAGCTAGCTTTGTATAGAGTTATGTTTAGGGTTTTATTAGTTTGTTTTACTTAATTAAGCTTGGTTTAAAAAGTTGAAAAGTAAGTTTAGAAATCTATGTTAGCTTGCAAGTTTATTTAATCATCCTTTTTAAGCTATTAATATGCAAAACAAGCATGTATTTTATGTAATCATATAATTTTCAGACTCTTCCATATTTAAGGAAGAAATGTGCATGAAAAAAGTGTGCTTAACTTTCTTTACTCTACTTTAAGCCTTCTTACAATTGTTTTCAACTGCAAAAACCAAAAACATTGAAAACTTTTTGTTTTCTACTAACTTAAAATTAACAAAAAGTTACTTCACTCACTGTTAGATTTTTACGAAGTTATTGGCTCTTCTTTCTCATAACTCCTATAAATCTAAGACTCTTACTTATTCCTTCATTATCACAATTTAAGAATTACAGTTTTGACCATTAAACTTAAAAGAGTATATAAGGTGTGAAATTGACTAAAACCATTGTTATTTGCTAGATTGTTTTGTATAGGTAACATTTTGTTAAGTTCTTTAGGTTATAACTATGATAATGTAACTCAATAACTAAAAAAGATGGGAATAAAAAATTTTGTAGCAAAGAAATCTCTCTTCTTTTAATTTCATTCATGCTTTATAAAATACATTTGTTTGGCTTATAAGCCATGTCTTTTACAAAATACACTCTTTGAAGTTAATATTTTAAACTCTAATCTTGCTTTAAAGATATTCATCCTATCTCTAAAAGTGGTTTTGTGAAGATATCAGTAACTTGTTCATCTTTACTACAATGAATAATATTGACTTGGTGAGTTTGGTCAACTTCTCTGATGAAATGGAACTTTACCTTTAAATATTTTATTCTTCTATGGCTAATTTATTCAATTATATCAAGCTTTGGGGTTGTCTTAGCTTATATAGAGCCTTATATCGCCTATAAACCTAGCTTTCCTTTTTTTTTTTTTAGAATAAAAACTTCTTGTAAAAAGCCATTTAGAAAAGTTAATTCAACATCCCATTGGTAAATTTTCCAATTCCTCTATGCTACAAATGCTAACATTAGTCTAATTGTATGTAACCTTACTACTAGAGCAAAGGTTTATCGAGGTCTAACCCTTCTTACTATGAATAACATTTGGTCACAATCCTAACTTTATGCTTATTGATTGCCCCATTTGCATTTACTTTGACCTTGCAAAATCCACTTTACACCAATTACTTTATATTCTATAGTTCTTGATATAAACTTCCATATTTGATTCTTTTTTATCATAAGAATCTCCACCTGTATGTCATGTTATCATACTTCTTGCTTTATTACATCTTTATATGTCTTAAGCTCACCCTATCTAATGTTGAGTAGCCTTATTATCTTTAGATATAAGTTTACTAACTGACTACACCTTGAGTGATCAAGATATTTCTAAGCTTAACTTGTAAAGTCTCCTAATTCTAAGTAGTCTCTTCATTTATTCTTACATATCTACTTATGATCACTTTTCCTATTTTGAGGTGAAATACCCTAAAACCTTTGGATTAAGAGTTATAATCCTTAAATATGCCTCTAGAATACTTCTCCTCTAGCTTGTGTCTCTTTACTTTTGGTGTATGCATATAGCACACCTAAACACTCTTAAAGGTTTGATTATGGGTCTATAAACACTCTAAGCTTTAATAAGCAGCCTATGAAGGAAGTAGGTAGCTATATTGATTGCCTTAAATCAAAAATTATTTTGGAAAATTTTTCTTAGCTTGCATTTATCTTGCCATTTCCTTAAATATTCTACTTTTTCTCTTATATACTTCATTTTGTTGTAAAGTATATCCTATTATAAGTTAATGCATAATCCCTTTTTTCTTTTAAGAATTTATCAGACTTAGAGAAAATGCATTCTTTTCCTATATCAAATTTTAATTTCTTAATTAAACATCTACCTTGATTCTTAACCTTGACTTTAAATTTTTTAAAGACAATAACAATTTAAATTTCTATCTTAAAAAATAAACCCATGCCATCTTTGTATAATCATTAATGAACAAGATAAAGTAATTATTGTTATTAAGTAAGTTATTTCTTATAGGACCAAAAATGTATGTATTCATTAGTTTTAATTTCTCTTGTGCTCTCTATACGTGTAGGGATGAGTAAATAGGCATCTTGTGCTACTTTTACATTTGGAATGCCTCACAAACATAAGGTAGCTCATACAATGAAGGTAAGTTCTTTACTAAAATCTTTGATTATACAAATTTTAATGGTTCTAAGTTATAATGTCTATACCTCCTATGCAACAATTTTGTTTTATCTATTATTACTAGCATGTTACTTTCATTTGCATATTTCTATTTCAATGGAAAACTTTTATTTATCATAACTATCTTTGTCATTTCCATATCATTTTGATCACAAATCTTGCAAGCACTTTGTGTAAAATAAGAAGAATATCCCTTTTGAACAATTTGCCTTACACTTAGCAAACTCTTATCTAGGTGCTAAAAGTATATCATAAATAAACTTAACACCTTTGTGTGTTTGAATGACAAGAATTCCTTTGTAACAACCTCAACATGCATTCCTTTTCCTATTTTGACTTTGTCTTTAAAGCTTGAATCCAAAATTTGTGAAAATTTGCTTCTTATTTGTTATGTGATTTGCACTTACTATTTATGAGTCAGGTTTCTTTATGAGCTAGAAATAGATGATCTTCACCTATCATAGTATATGCTATTCTTACTTATTACTGTCTTTATTGGAATTGATTTTGTTGTGGTTATCTATGTTGATATAGTGGTTAATTTTGTTGAAAATGTTGCTTTCTTTGCTTATTTTTTCAATCTTTTTTCATGTGTTCAAACTTCTTACACAACCTACATTGCACCTTCTCTTTATGCCTACAATCCTTTTCCAAGTGATTTTTCTTTTTGCAAAACTTATATGAAGGAAATTGTTCCTAATTAATATTGTATGAAAGATAAAACATAATTTTTCTTCATATAACAGCTGTCTTATTTCCTTGTATAAAAGGGTGTACTTATTATGTAATTTGTAACTCTAAAAAATAATGAAACTTAAGTGTGGTTGTGGACATAAGAACATTTAGGTTTTGAATCACATAAATTTCTTGTATTCTCTTTCACTTTTATTCTTTTTAAAATCTTTTGTGCCTTAACATGTGGTATTAAAGCTTTGGTTCTAAGAGGGAAAAAGGGGTAAAAGGAGTGATGGTGTTTAAAAAAGAAAAAGTGAGGATTGACAAGTTCAATGGTATTAATTTTGATTTATGAAAGATGTAGATGGAAAATTATTTGTATTAAAAAAGAAAAACTACATCAACCTCTTTTAAAAAAGAAACTTAAATCGATGAGTAAAAAAGATTAGAAGTTGCCAAATAAACAAGCCTTAGTAGTTATCCAATTAATGCTAACCCAAAATATTGCTTTCAATGTCTAAACGGAGAAAACCACTATCGGACTAATGAGGACACTAACTTATACGTATAAAAAATCGTATGCTTTTAACAAAGTATATTTGATGAGAAAATTATTTAATCTAAAGATGAAAGAGGGTACCTTTATTACAAAACATATAAATAAGTTCAATTTGATTTTTAGTTAATTAAGTTTTGTGAATATAAATTTTGATGAAAAGGTTAATACTTTAATCTTATTGTCCTTTATACCAAAAAGTTGGAACATCACAATAATTATAATAAGCAATTCATCTGATTTGTAACAATTACAATTTAGCATAATTTAGGATCTTATTCTAAGCAAAGATATTTATGAGAGAGAATTAGGTATATCATTTAACTCTAGTTCTACCTTGACTATTAAAGGCAAAGGAAGAACAACTTAATATGATAATAATAGGGGCAAATCAAAATCAAGGAAAAGAAGCAAATCGAAATATGGCACTATATGTTGGAATTGTAATCATAGGGTCACTTTAAGAGAGATTACAAGTAACCCAATGAGAAAAATCATGACTACAAGTAACCAAATAAGAAAATTCATGATGAAGATTCTATGAATGCAACAATTAAAGATATTTTAGACACTTTGATTTTAAATATTGACAGTTTAATGAAGTCATGGATTTTAGACTTTAGGGTCTCTTTTCACTTAATCTCACATAGAAATTACATGCAAAATTATGTTGTTGGTAATTTGAAAAAAGTCCATCTTTCTGATGATGAACTGTTAGATATAATGGAAAAGGGTGATGTTCATGTCAAGATATCAAATAGATATGTGTGAAAGGTGAAGAATGTTAGACATATCTCAGGATTGAAAAGGATTGAAAAAGACTTTGATTTCTATAAGGCAGTATGATGAAGAAAGACATTCTATAACTTTCTTTAGTAAGTCAGGAAAAATCACCAAATATGCAATGGTGATAGTAAGAGGAAATAAAACTGGGATACTGTATATGATCTTAAGCATAAAGGATTTAGTATAAGTTATTAAGTTGGGGATTATTTTTAGGATTTGACATTACAGGATTAAACATATGAGTAAGAAAGGAATGGAAATACTTACAACAAGAAGCAAGTTAACCAATATAAAAACTATGGGTGTTAACACTTATGAGGATTATATTTTTAAGAAATAGAAAAACATTAGTTTCTTCAAAATGGGAAGGAAACTTAGGACATAAAAGTTAGAGGTTGTGTACAATGATATTTGGGGTCTCTCTCCAGTAGTATTCTAAGATGACTCACACTATTATGTTACCCTTATTGATGACTTCACTTAAAAGGTATGAGTTTATTTTTTAAAAAAGTAAATCTAATGTATTTATAACTTTTAAAAATTAAAAAAATCAAGTAAAAAATGAATCTATTGCAAAAGTAAAATACTTGAAATCTAATAATGGCAGTAAGTATGAAAATAAAGAATTTAAGGATTTTTATATAGTTAATAAGATTTAAATGGAGAAAACAATTTCAAGGTTATCATAACAAATTGACATGTTATGAGTATAAGAATACATGCTAAATTATCAAAGACATTTTGGGCTAATACTATCAACATTATAACTTATTTAATTAACTGAGGATCATTTATTCCCTTAGATAGAGAACCACTAGAGAAGGTTTGGATAGGTAAAGAGGTAAATCTTTTACACTTGAAAGTCTTTAGTTGTATCTCTTATATGCATGCTGATTCTAATGAGAGGAATCAATTAGATTCTAAATTTCATAAGTGTATTTTCATTAAATATGGAATTGACAAATTCAGATATTATTTACAAGATGATTGAAATAGAAAAATTATTAAAAGTAGATATATCATATTCAAAGAAAATATTACTTATAAAAATAGACATGTTACAAAATTTAATAGTGTAGGGAAGTATGATAAAAAAAAAACATTCTAATATAGTTAGAGTTTTCTACCCAAATGGTACAAGTAACCAAATCTAGTAAAATATCTAAACCTCTACAATGTTTCTCATCTTTCTTATATTATTTATTGTTAATTAATGAATGTGAGCCCAAATGCTTTGATGAAACAATACATGTCAAAGTTGTGTGCAAGTTCATATGGACTCCACAATTAATTGTTGAAGAGGTGTTGCACTACGGTTATGGATTACAAAATGAGTTTAATTATATTGTGATAGTTATCTATTTGATAATCAATGTCTAAGTGAGAAATTGTTGTAAAAGTATAGTATTATTAATATTATATACTCTATTTTCATAATAGAGTTGTCATATTTCCTTACTTAAAAAAACATATTTATTATATAATTTATACTTTTGAAAAATAGTGAAATTTTAGTACAGTTATAAACATAATAACATTCAAATTCTAAACTGTGTAAATTTTTTATTTTTTTATTTTTCTTTGAATATTTCACTCCCTAGCAAAAATTTATCTATTTTTTCACTAAATTAGTTCCTCAAATTATTGAATCTTCATTTTTGTTGTTAAAAAATGATTTGCTACTGCTACCTTTAAGGTAAGTCACTTTCTATTAAAATTTTGCTGGAAAGGCACCATTTACATGTTCTTTATGCCTACTTAAAACTCTCTATTCATCTAATTCTAGGGCTCCAAATAATTCTACAAGCTTAAAGACTAATAGATCCTTGGGTTGCCCTATAAAGGTTACCATTACATCAAACCTCTTTGGCAAGCTTCTTAGAACCTCTTACACAATTCTCTAATCCCTCAAAACTTCTCCAAACAACTTCAATTGATTTACCAATTCAAGCAATTTGCTAAAATAATATTTCATAGCTTAACTATCTTTCATTTTCAGATTCTTAAAGTCTCTTCTTAAGGACTATAACTTATTTGCTCTAGTCTTTTCTGAACCTTTAAACCTATCCTGCAATATTCTTTGAGCTTCCTTTGCTGATTTTGCCGCAACAATCCTAGAAAAAAATAGTTTCTATCATTGAAAAATGGATAGAGGTGAGAGCTTTTACATCTTCAGTAGCTCTTCTCTATTTTTAACTTTTTCCTCCTCAGTTAGCTGTGTTGTTTTTGCTAGGGGTGTGTAACATATTTCTACATCTCCCACAGGTCATAAGTCATCAAAAAGGCCTTAATCCTTAGAACCCAGTAATCTTAATTCTTTCCAATAATGATGGGTGGAGCAAGAAATAATACACTAGTTGTTGAGATACTGGGACTTGCATAGGTGATCAAAGAGAAACATGAGCTTGTGGAAGTAAAAGATGAATTTATGGAAGCTATGTTTGTTGATGTAGACATGGCTGCTGCAAAATTTTTTGATTTGTGTTTTCTAGTTTTATATCGATAATGGCTAAGGTTTTTAGATTACAGGCTATCTAAGATCAATAGTGGCTTTGATACCACTTACTAGATTCCTTAGGTTATAAAAATGATGAATTTGTTGTAACTTAATAAGTGAAAAAGAGGAGAATAGAGGATTTTGTAGCAAAAATATCACTTTTCTTTCAATTTCATTCATGCTTTTATAGAAATACATTTGCCTAGCTTATAAGCCAATGTCTTGGAACTTCAACTTTTCATTTTCATTAGAACCCTTCATACATAGAAAATATTAATTTTTCTTTTGTTTTGATAGGTTTCTAGAGAAAGTTACTGCAACTTCTTGTTTTGATGAGCTCGTTATTGTGGCTGCTGCCACTTGGACCTATTGCACCTGATCAAGGTGCTAACATCAGCTTTCCTAGAGTTGGAGCTAGAACTAAGGTGCTCTACATGCTAGATTGACAAACCAGCAAGTTGTAGCCACCTTTGTTGACTTAGTAGTTGCAGTTGCAAGGAGCTAGTTTAAGGAAAAGGAGTTGCTTGTCATAGAGTTAAACTGGGTGTATACTAACCCGCGTGACACTTAATCGATTTTGCAAGAGAAGATGAGTTAAGTAAACCTTAGAGAGTTTGAGAGAACCAATAGAAACATTTGAAAGACAAGTAAAAAAGAGTTGAGAGTGTTGGAAAATAGAGAGCACAAGAGAGTTTTTTAAATAAGGTGTATTAAGTGGTAGACAAAAGTATTTGCAATCGGGAGGAGTGCCCTATTTATAGTGGCTCCACTTCCTCAATATGTAATTATAATTTGAATATCTAAGATATTTACAAAAAATGTTCTAAAACCTAATAATTATAGTGTTTTTAAGAAGGTTTTAATGAGTGTCCTTACTGGCCTTTACTGGAAGTTTTTAGATATGGGTACTTCTACACTCTTTTAGGACCTTTCAATGTTGTATTTGGCAGTAAAAAGGGGCTAAACATTATTAGTAACTTGTAAAAGCTCATTCTAGCCCAAGTTTCTGCCTTTTCACTTGCTAGACGGCTGGACACAAATTTCCCATATGACATCTTCCCCCACTTGATCCTACATCATCGTCGTCACATTCTCACTCTGAAATTGCCAAATATGTTTGGCAAATTATCAAAATTAGTCCTCTCATTCCCAAATAGCCTTTTGGTCAGGCAAATCTTGCTATTTCACCGAGTACTTGATGTAATTGGGGACTTTCCTTCTCTGGATTACCCTATCAGCAAAGACATTTTCCACCTCTATATTGAATTTGGTGACCACAACTGTGGGTGCGTGTTTAGACTCACTTCAACTTGGATCCTTTTCATCTCTATGAAAAAGTTTTAGAAGACTTGTGTGAAAGACATTATAAATCTTTAGATTCAAAGGGAGTTAGACTTGGTAGGTAGCCTTTTTTATACACTTAACCACAAGAAATGATCCTTTATACTTCCTAACAAAGCTCTTGTGGACTTTGTATAGAAAGTTGAATTGGTTGGACGGCGGCTTCACCCTCGCTATGTCTCCCACTACATAGTCCTTTGAGCATCGCTTAATGTCAGCTCACTTTTTCATCCTCTTAGGTAGATATCCATCCAAGGAAGTTGCTCCTACGCATATTAGTAGAATGGGCAGTTAGTTCTGTCTTCTGATTCAACACATCAGCAACAACATTGGCCTTACTCGGCTTAGGTTGTAATATATAGTCGAATTCTGCCAAGAAGTCTTACCAACGAGTTTGCTTGGGATTAAGTTTCTTTTAGGCCTGGAAGTAGCTTGTAGTTTCGTTGTCGGTTATGATTATGAACTTACTTCTAAGGAGACAATATCTCTAGGTGCGCAAGTAGTGGATAATGACAATTATCTCTTTGTCTTAGACAGTGTATCGCTTCTCTGTGTTGTTAAGCTTGCAACTTTTATAGGTAATGGGATGCCTATCTTGCATCAAGACTCCCCTGATAGCAGAGTCAAATGCACTGATATGGATTTCAAAAGGCTTTTCGTAGTCTAGTGGCACCACTATAGGTTCCTTGGAGATTGCTTGCTTTAATCTCTCAATGAAAGCTTAACATTGCTTCATCTAATGCCAAGTGTATTTCTTCTTCTTTTGGAAGAGGACTGGGGCACCAAAAAGGGCTTCTGAGGGTCTAATGAAGGCCGAATCTATCAGATCATGGAGCTACTTCCTTAATTTAATGAGCTATGGGTTATCATGCAATAAAGGGCCATGGTAAGAGGTTTGGCACAAGGTTTCAGCTCGATGTGGTAATCCATATCTGACTTTGGTGGAAGCTTTTTCGGCAGTTCAAAAGGCATGACATCCTTGAACTTGACAAGGATTGCCTAAATAGGTTGTGATAGTACAGGAATAAGTGCTACTATGTCTTCCTCATTGCTTAGCTCCCTTATGGTAGCTACGTAACTTGGATCCAACTTGAGCCCCCGTTTGAATTGTAAGGTCAAATTCATTAATGGTTATGACTTTTTCTCACGCTTCAAGGGAACCACTTGGGTGTTGCAAGTATCGAGAACCATGAAAGAATTGGAAGTAAGAACAGGAAAAACCAAGGTTTTGTAAAAGAATGCAAAACCCAACACCACCTTGAAATCATCTATAAGAATGACAGTAAAATCTAACTTACCAGTCCATGTCCCAATCCAAGTGGTTACCCCTTGTGTTACACCATAGATAGGCTTTGCTTCCGAATTCACTACCTTAATAGTGTCGCTTCTTTTCATTAGTTTGAGGTCTAGATGATTGGCCTCTTGCACATCCATGAAGTTGTGCGTTACCTCTGTATCTAGCATCACACTAACTGTTTTACCCTCAATGGCAATCTTAGCATGCAACAGTCCCTTCTCTTTAGAGATTACTGGGGATAAGGGTTTAGTGAGATTATTCAATTGTTGAATAGATCCCTTGTCAGTTTAAGGCTCTTTATTGGCCTTCATTGGGTTAAAGGCTGCCATCATAGCATTCATTGCCTTGTA
This sequence comes from Bruguiera parviflora, assembly GCA_019804595.1. Classification (NCBI taxonomy): domain Eukaryota; kingdom Viridiplantae; phylum Streptophyta; class Magnoliopsida; order Malpighiales; family Rhizophoraceae; genus Bruguiera; species Bruguiera parviflora. Next base: position 4,245,836 of record CM034057.1, on the reverse strand, counting down.
ATTAGGGCAGTCTTGCACCTAGTGTAATCCATCACAGTTGAAATAGGGCCTTAGGGGACTACTTGAGTTATGCTTGCTTGCAAAGTTCTTTTTATGCTTAGGACAACCACTTATGGATATTTTGCTATCCTCCTTCATTGTGATCATAATGCTACTTCTTCTGCTCGGGTTTCTTTCCCCCACTCTTGCCAAAATTAACTTTTTTGCTTTTAGAGTGAGCAAAGTAGTTAATGAAGATCTCAGCAATGGTAATGGTAGCATTTAGGGTTTGCACATCACGTCTGTCTATCTCAACTCTCACCTAATCCTTCAAGCCATCTTTGAAGTGGAAAAGAAGCTCCCTATCGAACATCTCAATTTCAAGCATAAGATTAGTAAACTCCTTAATGTAGTCGAAGATACTACTTGTCTGACTTAGACATCACAACTTCTCTCTAACTTCACTATCTGCATTGTGAGGCACAAAATACCTGCATATCTCAGTCTTGAATTACTCTCATATGTTAATGACACACAATCTCTTCTCCCTCTCTGAGTGCTTCCGTTTGCACCAGAGTTAGGTAGAGTTAGGCAACATCCTATAAGAAAATTGGGGCATTACTAACTTTGGCAAGGTTGTCAACAATCTCTATGGCTTCAAAGTACTACTCAAGATCAAATAGGAAATTCTCCATTGTAGTGGCAGTATGTGTGCCATTGTACATGGTAGGCTTAGTGACCTTCAAGCCATATAGTGCAGTGGTGCTAGCGGTCGTGGCTGTGCTAGCAGTGTATGAGTTGTTTCGGTGTAAAGAATTCATCTCCCTACGAAAGTTGTAAATCTCTTCTTTAACAAACTTGTGCAGGTCAGACAAATCTTGTTTCAAAGAGTGTATTTCTCCCTTAAATGACTGACCAAACTCCTCGATCATGACTTTAGTAGCCTGTATGATCTTTACATTCTTGTGAATCAAGTTATCAACTTGATCACTGAGATTGCCTACTACGGAGTTAAGATCAGTGACTCACCTCGCCAAGCTAGCAACTCGAGAGTCCATGGTCAGCCTTGGACTTGCTACACTTGGCTGGAGCACGTTGCTCCTCACATCCACTAGACTATTGCTCCACTTGTTGCTCCTCCACAATAGTCGCCACAAATTTTTCTTCACCTTGCCATGCTCGTTGCTTCTGCAAACAATAACAGCAGGTTGTATTTAAAGTTTGAACTGTTGTTCTAATACCATCTGTCATGGAGTTAAGTTGTGTGTGTGTTAACCTGTGCAGCATTTAATCGGTCTTACAAGAGAAGATGAGTTAAATAAACCTTAGAGAGTTTGAGAGAACTAGCAAAAACATTTGAAAAGCAAGTAAGAAAGAGTTAGAAATGCTGGAAAGTAAAGAGTACAAGAGTATTTTGCAAGTAAAGTATATTGAGTAGTTGCTAAAAGAATTTATAATTTAAAGGAGTAACCTATTTATATTAACTTCACTTTCTCAATGTATAATTACAATTTGAACATATAAGATATTTACAAGTAATGTTATAAAACTTAATAATTATAGTTTTTTTAAAAAGGTTCTAGTGAGTATCTTTCTTGATCTTTACTGGAAATTTCTAGATATGGATACTTTTAAGTACTTCTACACTTTTTTAGAATATTTCAATACTATGTCTGACAACAAAAAGGGATTAGACATCGTTGGTAGCTCGTAAATGCTCATTCTAACCTAATTTTCTGCCTTTCCACTTGTTGGATGGTTGGACACAAACTTCCTACGTAATATACTTTGCTGGAAATGCTCTGCTGTAGCTGCTGCTGCTGCTTGAGCTGGTTGAGTCATTCCAGGTTCTTCAAATCTCAACTTCAATCGAATTGCAACACACTCTTGGGCTTCTCTCAAACTCACAATGGTGTTCCACCCACAAACACAACCTTACATACTCACTCTCTTCTACCTTGTTCTTTTCACTCTCTCTCACTAGTCCTTTGAGATCAAAACGGTGTGGTATCGCTCGTTTAATAGGAGCATTCAATATTGGTTTCTTTTGGGGTAGAACAAAATAAAACTTAATGGCAAGAGAGAAACAAGATCTATTTGCATAGAAGCTCGCACGCTTCTCTGTTTCATCGCTGCTCCTTATATAGAAGCTTAAAAAATTTAAGAAAATGATTATAAAATTTATACCTTTTTGTACATATTAGTAAGCTTCCTCAAACTGCCGAAGTTGGCAGATAATTTTAAACAGTACTCTCAGCATCACTAGAAATCTGAAAATAGATGTCAAGCATGTTGTAATCTAGTTACATCATTGGTGTACTTCTACAGCAAGAGATCTCCAAAATTGAGTTGTCAATCAACTTTCCTTCCCGCTCGTTGTATTCTCATGCATGGATTGTATGTTTGTTGTACAAACAAATTGAAGTTGAAGCTTTGCTTAA
>CM034057.1:4233298-4243316 GCA_019804595.1 Bruguiera parviflora | reverse complement strand
AATTGGATAACTACTAAGACTTGTTTATCTAGTAACTACTAATTTTTTTTAGTTATCGATTCAAGTTTCTTTCTTAAAAGAGACAAATGCAGTTTTTTTTAATACAAATAATTTTTCATTTGCATCTTTCATAAATCAAAATTAGTACCATCAAACTTGTCACCATCACTCTTACTACCCCTTTTTCCCCCTTAGAACCAAAGCTTTAATACTACATGTTAGGGCATAAAAGATTCTAAAAAGAATAAAGGTAAAAGATAACACAAGAAATTTATGTGGTTTAGAACCTAAATGTTCCTATATCCACAGCCACACTTAAGTTTCACTATTTTTTAGAGTTACAAATTACATATTAAGTATACCTTTTTATAAAAAGAGATAAAACAACTGTTATATGAAGAACAATTATATTTTACCTTTCATACAATATTAATCAAGAACAATTTTCTTCCTAGAAGTTGTGCAAAAAGACAAATCACTTGGAAAAGGATTATAGGTAGAAAAAGAAGGTGGAATGTAGATTCTCTAAGATGTTTGAACACATGAAAAAAGATTGAAAAAATAAGCAAAGAAAGCAACATTTTCAACAAAATCAACTACCATATCAACATAACTAGCCACAACAAAATCAATTCCAACAAAGACAGTAATAAGTAAGAATAACATACACTATGATAGGTGAGGATCATTTATTTCTACTTCACCATAAAGGAGTAAATGACAACAAAGAAACCTAACTTATAAATAATAGGTGCTTAAATGACAAAACAAAGTAGAAGCAAAATTTCACAAATTTGGATTCAAGCTTCAAAGACAAAGTCAAAATAGGAAAAGGAATGCATGTTGAGGTTGTTACAAAGAAATTGTTGTCATTCAAACCCATAAAGGTGTCAAGTTTATTTATGATGTACTTTTAGCACCTAAATAAGAGTTTGCTAAGTGTAAGGAAAATTGTTTAAAAGGGATATTCTTCTTATTTTACACAAAGTACTTGCAAGATCTGTGATCAAAATGATGTCAAAATGGCAAACATAGTTATGATAAATAAGATTTTTCCATTAAAATAAAAATATGCAAATGAAAGTAAAATGCTAGTAATAGTAAATGAAACAAAATTATTGCATAAGAGGTATAGACATTGCAACTTAGAATCATTAAAATTCTTATAATCAGAGATTTTTGTAAAGAACTTACCTTTATTGTATGAGCTACCTTGTGTTTGTGAGGCATTCTAGATGGAAAAGTAGCATAAGGTGCCTTTTTACTTATCCTTGCATATATAGAGAGTACTAGAGAAATTATAACTAATTAATACATACATTTTTGGTCTTATGAGAAACAACTTACTTAATAACAATAGTTATTTTACTTTGTTCATTGATGATTATACAAGGATGACATGGGTCTATTTTTTCAGATAGAAATGTAAATTATTTATTGTCTTTAAAAAATTTAAAGTCAGGGTTAAGAATCAAAGTAATTGCTTAATTAAGAAATTAAGATTTGATATATGGAAAGAATACATCTCTTGCTTTGATAAATTCTTAAAAGAAAAAGGGATTGTGCATCAACTTATAATAGGGTATACTTTACAACAAAATGAAGTATATGAGAGAAAAACTAGAATATTTAAGGAAATGACAAGATGAATAATAGCTGAGAAAAATTTTTCAAAAAAATTTTTGATTTAAGGTAATCAACATAGCTACGTACCTCTTTTATAGGTTGCTTACTAAAGTTGTAGACAACAAAACCCCAATTAAAGCTGAGAGTGTTCATAGATCCATAATCAAACCCTTCAGAGTGTTTAGGTGTGCTATATGCATACACCAAAAGTAAAGAGATGCAAGCTAGAGGAGAAGTATTCTAAAGGCATATTCAAGGACCATAACTTTTAGTCCAAAGGTTTTATGGTACTTCACCTCAAAATAGGAAAAGTGATCGTAAGTAAATATAAGAGAATAAATGAATAGACTACCTAGAATTTGGAGACTCTACAAGTTGAGCTTAAAAATATCTTAATCACTTAAAGTGTAGTTGGTTAGTAAACATATATCCAAAGACAATAAGACAATAAAATGTCTACAATTGCATAAAGTATCTCACCTGATTTTGAAGTACACTTAAAACCATTATTAGTTCTTAAAGCCTCCAGCTTATGACCTAGTTGTGTTTTAATTAATGTCTTAAATTTCAAGAAGATAAAAAATACCTTTATGTCAATCTTGAGAAAAAATACCTAACAAAACTTGTAATAATCATCTATAAAGATAATGTAATATCTGTTACCATTCATAGAGTTAACACTTATAGATCCATATAAGTCTATGTGTACAAGTTAGAGCTTTTCACTATCTGTTTAAGATTGTTTAGTAGTAGAAGTAAGTCTCATTTGCTTACCATGTTGATAAGCATCACATAAACTAATAGGTTTAAAGATTTCAAGCACTTAGTATTCTTTTATACAAGTTTAGAAGCAAATTTTCACAAATTTGGATTCAAGCTTCAAAGACAAAGTCAAAATAGGAAAAGGAATGCATACTGAGGTTGTTACAAAGAAATTGTTGTCATTCAAACCCATAAAGGTGTCGAGTTTATTTATGATATACATTTAGCACCTAGATAAGAGTTTGCTAAGTGTAAGGAAAATTGTTTAAAAGGGATATTCTTCTTATTTTACACAAAGTGCTTGCAAGATCTGTGATCAAAATGATGTCAAAATGACAAACATAGTTATGATAAATAAGATTTTTCCATTAAAATAAAAATATGCAAATGAAAGTAAAATGCTAGTAATAGTAAATGAAACAAAATTATTGCACAAGAGGTATAGACATTATAACTTAGAATCATTAAAATTCTTATAATAAGAGATTTTAGTAAAGAACTTACCTTTATTGTATGAGCTGCCTTGTGTTTGTGAGGCATTCTAGATGGAAAAGTAGCATAAGGTGCCTTTTTACTCATCCCTGCATATATAGAGAGCACAAGAGAAATTATAAATAATGAATACATACATTTTTGGTCTTATGAGAAACAACTTACTTATCAACAATAGTTATTTTATCTTGTTCATTGATGATTATATAAGGATGACTTTGGTCTATTTTTTAAGATAGAAATGTAAATTGTTTATTATCTTTAAAAAATTTAAAGTCAGGGTTAAGTATCAAAGTAACTGTTTAATTAAGAAATTAAGATTTGATATAGGAAAGAAATACAATTTCTCTTAGTTTGATAAAATCTTAAAAGAAAAAGGGATTGTGCATCAACTTATAATAGGACATACTTTACAACAAAATGAAGTATATGAGAGAAAAACTAGAATATTTAAGGAAATGACAAGATGAATAATAGAGTAGAAAAATTTTTCAAAAAAATTTTTGATTTAAGGTAATCAACATAGCTACTTACCTCTTTTATAGGTTGCTTACTAAAGTTGTAGACAACAAAACCCCAATTAAAGTAAAGAGTGTTCATAGATCCATAATCAAACCCTTCAAAGTGTTTAGGTGTGCTATATGCATACACCAAAAGTAAAGAGACGCAAGCTAGAGAAGAAGTATTCTAAAGGCATATTCAAGGACTATAATTTTTAGTCCAAAGATTTTATGGTACTTTACCTTAAAATAGGAAATGTGATCGTAAGTAAATATATGAGAATAAATGAATAGACTACTTAGAATTTGGAGACTCTACAAGTTGAGCTTAAAAATATCTTAATCACTCAAAGTGTAGTTGGTTAGTAAACATATATCCAAAGACAATAAGACAATAAGATGTCTACAATTGTATAAAGTATCTCACCTGATTTTAAAGTACACTTAAAACCATTATTAGTTCTTAAAGCCTCCAGCTTATGACCTAGTTGTGTTTTAATTAATGTCTTAAATTTCAAGAAGATAAAAAATACCTTTATGTCAATCTTGAGAAAAAATACCTAACAAAACTTGTAATAATCATCTATAAAGATAATGTAATATCTGTTACCATTCATAGACTTAACACTTATAGATCCATATAAGTCTATGTGTACAACTTAGAGCTTTTCACTATCTGTTTAAGATTGTTTAGTAGTAGAAGTAAGTCTCATTTGCTTACCATGTTGATAGGCATCACATAAACTAATAGGTTTAAAGATTTTAGGCACTTTCTTAGTATATTTTTATACAAGTTTTGGAGATCAACAAAGTAATAATGGTCTAATTTTTTATGTCGCAATATTAACTTATCAACAAAGGTAGGTAAAGTTTAATGGCTAATATCTTTCAAGTTTATAAAAATCTTCCTTTCATGGGAACAAACAAAAGCTCAATACCATTTATATCAAATATTACACACACTATATGTCTAAAAACAAGAGAGCATCCATTTTCAAATAATTAGCCAACACTTACGAAGTTGTGACTTATATAAGGTGCATATAACATATTAGATACTAGCTTTGTACCCAAATATGTGTGGATACAAACAATACCTATGCTTTTCACTTGAAAAAAATGTCTATTTCCATTCTTCACTTTGGAGGTCTAAAAACCATCAAGGAATTCAAGGTTAGGAGACATTTAGTTTGTGCAATCATTGTCCATAAACCAAGTCTCACACCCCTTGGTAGAAATGTTGTTACCTACCATGAAGAGCTATTTTTCTAATTGTTCATCTCTTGCAATCTAAACTTATGGTTTTATATGTTGATCATGTTGTGCCTAATTTTGCTTTACATATTTTTATTTTGAGTGTCCTTTGTTGTTACAAACTATGTCAAGTCTTCTCCAGCAAAACTTTAATAGATATTTGGTCTTATTGTAATGTTAATAAGGAGTATATTGTTCCTTCCCATTTGATTTGCTTTTACCATATTTTTTTCCTTCTTTTGAACTTTGCTTCTTTTGTTAGGTTTTCTATTTTTGCTTGACTTGAAAAGCACTTTCATCAATGTCTTCCTATCTTATAACTCTCCTCTATTCTTAAGCTTGCATTGCAAAATAACTCAATCAAGTTAATGGTATTTACGTTTTTTAAGTCTTCCAAACAAGTGATTTTTGCTTCAAACTTCTTCAGTATACTTGTAAAGACCCTTCAAACTATATACTTGTTAAGGAAGTCCTCACCAGGAACCCTAATTTGGTTAACTGGTATAAGTAATCTATCATTGTACTCCTTAACAATTTTAGAATATTTTTTTCTTAGTAACTCAAATTCTCTTATAGGATTTAACAATTGCATATTTCTGGTCTTCAAGTTGCCTCCAAGCTCTTCCTGCGGTCTTTTCTAGGTCTCCTCAACTATATCACAGATCATAATTTTGTTGAAGATGATTTTACTAACAATAGAGTAAGTATAGGTGAGGACTGTTTATTGTTTAGAAACATGCTCATTATAGTGTTTTATTTGTGTCATAGTTGGACCAAAAGGAAGAGAAGTAAGTTCAACTCTATTCATAATAACTTCTCATAGATTAAAGACCCTTAAGTGATAGTCCATTGAGTATAGTTATTGCCATTGGTGGAGGAAAAGAAGTAAAGCCAATGGATGTCATTACAAATTTTTGTTAAGCTTTTTGTGAGAATTTTTCGAAGTATTTCTCAGCTCACAAGTGCCTTTTCCCTGTCTTTGATGATAATTTATAAGTCTCTTATTGGATTTTAGTACTTTGATACCAAATGCTGGTTAACAGAAGTTAAATAAACATATATAATTAGAAAACCTTTTGGTTTTAATGCAGGACAGATGAACACGAGCATAAAAGACCAAAATAGAAGCAAGGAATATTTGTAAAATTGGTTCATCTATTTCCCGCTTACAATCTTCATTTTATACGAAGTTTTTTGAATTAATAATATCTGAATCAAATACAAAAATTAAAAATTCAAATACTAATTCAAACTAATTTGAATATAATTTTAAAAATTACAAAAGAGGAACTTGGCAAACTTGATCAACAAGTTAGTCGAATCCTATTTGAAATTCAAACACAAGTTAAATTACAATAAAACAAGCTTAGATAGCTTCTAAAAGAGGATCAGTCGCCTCTTTCTTCCACTACAAGAAATTCAAAAACAGGAGGGAAGTTTGCCTCAAAAATGCATCCTGGGACTTGATGAGCAATGTTCCAGGACCATGGTACTCGGGTCCCTATGGCTTCACTAATAACTAGGTTGAGACCATTTTGTTGCTCTAATAATTGAATACAATACTGAAAGATTGCACATCACATGATCTGATCTTGTTAGCTAGTGGAGTTGAACGTCCAACTAAATCATTGAAGTAACCAAAACTACTGAGGGAGACATGCACACTTTACTGTAATTGAAAAATTGAAGAATCCGGGAGAATTTATAATTTCTCAAACTTCTATACAGTGTCACTGATCAACAAGCCAGGTTGCCAATTTGGCATTGATTTTTTACAATTGACAGGATAGCGGCAAGAAGCCTTTTCCTAGTTTAAAGTTTAGTGACATGCACTAATCAAAGCTTGAGATACTGCCTGCTGAAGATACACGAGAGTTTTCTGAGAGTTTAAAAAGCCCATAAACCAGAAATCATAATTGTCAACAGTAACTAATTCTATGAACTTTTGGGATGGCCTCCTCGCATTCTCAGTCTGATTAACTGTCTTTATCTTCTGTAGAGGGATCAAGACCTGCGTGAAAATGATGTTTTTCCGGGATGTTAGCAGAACAATTTAAATCATTCAACGAGTGGTTCTAAAAGGTTGCCTTTCTGGAAAAGGGTGCAGAACGAATGTTGATTTCTTGGTTACCTTGTAATGGACTCTGACCATTTTCCCATCTGGAGATGCAAGTTTGAGCGATCTCTCACTGCAGAAGGCGACCTTCTCTGTTGAAATAAAGAGGAGGCCTGCAATAGGACCAGCTGTTGTGGACAGATAACATTGGCAGGCCTTCAACAACTTCTCGTCCCCTCCAACAGTGGACAACTTCCGAAAAACTTTCTTCACTCCCCCTACCTGAATGATTCTAGCCCCCATGCTCAACTTCCCTTTCAAGGTTTCACTAATCTTGCTTCCCAACCTCACTGCAGTGACAAAAATTAAGGATGAATTTAGCATTTTAGCAACCCTTGACAGATTCATAGTTGTTTAACCTCAAATGTAATGCTCTAAATCAAAATTAGATTATTGCCAACTCACCATGTTCTCGTATTCCATGTGCAAATTTGTCGGCCTTTTTCCCAAGCTTGTTCATCCGTTTACTCACCGAACCTAAGGTACCTGCACCATTAAGACTAGCAGATTAGTTAGACAGCACCCTTTAATTGGGAAGGCCAGGGAGCAGGCGAGAGGAACGGATAGATAAAATTACTTCGCTTGATTGCCAGAGATTTGCTGGCGGGAGTGGAAACATATTCCTGGCTGGGATGCTCAAATGATAGTCTCGGCACTCTGTGAACTGGATTTGCCATGTAACTGATTGCGATCCCAGTCACTGGTATCTCGAGGGTGCTCCTCATATTTGCTTGACAGAAAATGATTTACTTCTGCCTTCGGCCCGAAACTTCTTATGTTTGATGATTGCAACGACTGCAGAGTCTTGGGTTGATGAAGCTTGTTTCTCAGCAAGTATATATAAAGGAGTAAATATGTGGTTGGTGAGATTTGCTTTTGATTGTATGAGTCATCAGCTGCTCATTGATAAGAAGAAAGCCTTCCTTATTGACTCGAAAAGAAATATTTTTAGGAAAGGCACATGGCATGATCTATTGCTTTAAGAAATGGTACTGTTGGCCCAAAACTCCTGACTAGTTGGGACGGTTTTTCTCTTATACAATCCTAACCAGGCATCATGTTCTTTCTCTTATCCTTATGCCGACATTGTGAGGGCGTGTCATTAAATCCTTTTGAGTTGGCACCTAAACTTTCTGATGCCAGCTCTCATTGCTTATTATAAAAGAAAGAATGAAAAGGGATTGGTAAAGCCACAATGACTTGGATACCCTAGTTGAAGTAGTCATTTTACACCGCTGAAAATGATGGATAACATGTTAGCCTCCAAATGTCTGAATTGGCTTGCCGATTTTTTTGTTATAAGTTAAGGAAAGATCCCTTTTCAGGCTTTTGCCATTTTTATTTTTGAATAACCTAAAGCTTCTATGCTGATGCGGAAGTGACTGGGCTTAATGGGCCAAGCATACGAAATACATGACCAGCTCTGTTATTTTCCAAATCCCATCTCAGTATCGAGTCATGCTACTAAATTGCCTTGACTTTTTTGTTCTTTTGCTTGGTTCGAGGGAAAGGTTGCTTTATCATCTTTTACCAACTTATAACTCACGACCTGGGCTTAAAGGTAAGTAGTTGTTCCTTGAAAATCTGGGTTCAAACCGCATCCTTACCAAGGAGGAAGGAGGATCAAAACACAGAGGGAAGAAAATAAGAGCTTCTCCTGCTAAACTCAATGCGGACATTTGGACAAGAGATTTGCAGAAGTAAACACAAGCCTACCGTTAAGCAAAGCTTAACTTCAATTTGTTTGTGCAACAAACACACAATCCATGCACGAGAATACGACGAGGTTACTATCCAATATTTAGCCTACAAAAGCAAACTCACTTGCGTCGCAAAAAGCCACATGAACTTGCACTGGTGCATCTATTGACTATTGCCGCCATTCCTTTCTCTGATGAATTGGCCCGCGACATCTCCTCCATGCTTTCTATTAGGCCCTTAAAACCTGGGTGTTGCGGTTCTTTGGGAGACACTCCACCGGTTAAAAGCATAAACTTTTATACCCAAGATATTGAGTTCTAGTTTTGATAAAAGGGCATGATGTTTATGAGAATGAGGAGAGTTATCGCAGTGTGCGTAATTCACACCCAAATGAACCTCCTAATGAACAAAAAAAAAAGATAAGAAAAAACCTTGGGTGTTATATTCAGCCAATCATATGGAATAAAGAAGATTGCAACTAAGAAAAACAAAATTAGACTAAGGTTGCACCAATCTTCATTTTGGTGATAGGACTAACGGCAAATGAATGGAAAGTAAACAACAAAGATAACGAGCGTCTGCGAAATAGCACAGAAAAAGATGAAAGTATTTATTAGGCAGAACAGGGTGAAGGTCTTCTGAAGGCAGTGAAACTCTTGCTGTTCAAGGCAGTAAATTCTCTCAGCTTATTAAATTGGCCACTTAAGAGCAAATTGGCCACACCGAAATAGGCTGCTTGCTTGAAAACAGTTTCGGTAAAATTGGCCTGTTGGGTGCAATCGATCATTATGTACCCGAAGAATGCAGATAAGAGCGGGAAGGAAAGTTGATTGACAACTCAATTTTGGAGATCTCTTGCTGTAGAAGCATACCAATGGTGTAACTAGATTACAACATGCTTGACATCTATTTACAGATTTATAGTGATGATGAGAGTACTGTTGAAAATTATCTGGCAACTTCGGCAGTTTGAGGAAGCTTACTAATATGTACAAAAAGGTATAAATTTTATAATCATTTTCTTAAATTTTTTAAGCTTCTAAATAAGGAGCAGCGATGAAACAGAGAAGCGTGCGAGCTTCTATGCAACTAGATCTTTTTTCTCTCTTGCCATTAAGTTTTATTTTGTTCTACCCCAAAAGAAACCAATATTGAATGCTCCTATTAAACGAGCGATACCACAACGTTTTGATCTCAAAGGAGTAGTGAGAGAGATTGAAAAGAACAAGGCGGAGGAAAGTGAGTATGTAAGGTTGTGTTTGTGGGTGGAACACCATTGTGAGTTTGAGAGAAGCCCAAGAGTGTGTTGCAATTCGATTGAAGTTGAGATTTGATGAACCTGGAATGACTCAACCAGCTCAAGCAGCAGTAGCAGCTACAACAGAGCATTTCCAGCAGCAGCTCCTCTTCCCTCAACTAGCTACTTCCAACGGCAACTACTAAGTCATCAAAGGTGGCTGCAACTTGGCTGGTTTGTCAATCCAGCATGTACAGCACCTCAATTCCAGCTCCAACTCCAGGAAAGCTGATGTCAGCACCTTGATGAGGTGCAATAGGGCCAAGTGGC